>JAJOOR010012973.1:0-25530 GCA_036250505.1 Solanum acaule
TCACCTACTTCAAATTCAAGATCTCTCTTTCTATTATCGGCATAAGACTTTTGCCGACTATGAGCCGTTTTCAACCTATCCCTTATAAGTCAAACTTTCTCCGTGGCCTCATAGACTACCTCGGGACCAAGAAGAGCAAATTCACCCACTTCAAACCACCCAACCGGAGATCGACACCTTCTACCATAAAGTGCTTCAAAGGGTGCCATAGCAATACTTGAGTGGTAGCTATTGTTGTAGGAAAATTCTATCAAAGGTAGGTGGTCATCCCAATTACCTTTGAAGTCAATGACACACTCTCTCAACATGTCCTCTAGGGTTTGGATGGTGCATTCTGCTTGACCATCCGTTTGAGGGTGAAATGCGGTACTAAGCTTCACTTGAGTACCAAGCCCACTTTGGAAAGACCTCCAAAAATGGGAAGTAAATTAGGCACCTCTATTCGAAATAATCGACAATGGGGCCCCATGCAACTTCACAATCTCCTTAATGTACAACCTAGCATAATCTTCCGCCGAATAAGAAACCTTGACGGGAAGAAAATAGGCTGATTTAGTAAATCTATCCACAATGACCCAAATGGAGTCATGTTGCCTACGAGTTCGAGGCAAACCTACCACGAAGTCCATATTGACCTCTTCCCACTTCCAAGTGGGGATATCGATATCTTGAGTTAGACCTCCCGGTTGGTGCTCAGCTTTGACTTGTTGGCAATTTGAGCACCTAGCCACAAATGTTGCTATGTCTCTTTTCATTCCGTTCCATCAATAAATCTCACGTAAGTTGCGATACATCTTGGTGGCTCCCGGATGGATGGAGTATCGGGACCCATGGGCCTCCTTTAAGATTGTCTCTCTTAGGCCATCCACATCCGGCACACATAACCTCCCTTGGTGCCTAAGCACCCCATCTTCTCCTTGAGAGAAAGTTTCTATGGCTTTGTTGAGAACCGGCTCTTTTAGTTCCATCAAAATAGGGTCAAGATGTTGCTTAGACTTCACGTCAACAACAACCGATGACTCGGAATTATGACGGACCATGACACCTCCTTTTGGGGAATCTTTAAGTCGGACACCCAACCGGGCTAGCCTATGTACATCACGGGCTAACTCCCTTTTCTCTTCTTCCACATGTGACACACTACCCATTGATACACGACTCAAAGCATCCGCAACCACATTTGCTTTTCCGAGGTGGTAAAGGACACTCATATCGTAATCTTTCAAGAATTCCAACCACCTCCTTTGTCGGAGATTCAATTCTTTTTGGGTAAAAACATATTGAAGGCTCTTGTGGTTGGTAAACACATCCACATGTACCCCAGAGAGATAGTGTCTCCAAATCTTTAAGGCAAAGACTACGGCCGCTAGCTCAAGGTCATGAGTTGGATAATTCTTCTCATGCACCTTAAGTTGTCTCGAGGCATAAGCTCTAACCTTACCATGTTGCATGAGGACACAACCCAAACCCACTCGGGAAGCGTCACAATATACTACAAACCCTTCGGTAAGGTCAAAACCGGAGCAGAGGTGAGCTTATCTTTTAACAATTGGATGCTCCTTTCACAAGATTCCGACCATTCGAACTTGGACTTCTTTTGAGTTAAGGCTGTTAATGGGGATGCAATAGATGAAAATCCCTCAACAAACCTCCGGTAGTAACCGGCCAAACCCAAAAAGCTTCGGATGTCGGAAGGACTCAAAGGTCTAGGCCAACTTTTGACCACATCGGTTTTCTTTGGATCAACTTATATACCCTCACTAGAAACAATGTGACCAAGGAAAGCAACCGATCTTAGCCAAAACTCGCACTTGCTAAACTTAGCATAGAGTTGGTGATCTTTGAGGACTTGCAATACTATCCTCAAATGATTCATGTGATCATCCTCACTTTTTGAGTATATCAAGATGTCATCAATAAAGACAATGACAAATGAGTCTAGAAAATTTCTGAAAATTGGAACTAACAATCTAACAATAAAACTAAAACATAACTAAATAAATATAGCATAAATGAAGCTCTTGATCCTGATTTGTAATGAAAGAAGAAGACGGGATTAGAACTATGTTGAAGAGAAGAGAGTAGAGGCAAGGAAGAAGTTGAGAATTGTTAGGATACCAATTTTTTCATGTCTCCTCTCTTTCCTTCAATGTGTATATGAATATGATAACCTCTCAATTAATCTCAGACATTAAACTTCATTTAGCTACTTTTAATCCATGCCCTTTATTATTTGCAATTCACTCCTTCCACATCTCCTATACTAACTAATACTAGAGCAGTCAATATGTGCTAGGCCCGTTGGGCCGGTATGGCCTAACCCATGATTTGATAGGATTGGGCTACCATTTTTGGAGTCCATTTAAGAAAAGGGTTTTTTAGCTCGGTCTGAATAAGTCTAGCGATTTGTGGGACTTGAGAAATATGGTTAGGGCCCGCCCATGGGCCAAAATAAAAATTAATTAAAAACTAAAAATAAAATAGAGCATTAAAAATAAAAAGAGTCTAAACTCAGAATCTATTTTAAAAATTTGAAATATTATAATTTAAATACAAATTATGTTTATAAAATATGTACAACATGAAACAAAAATTCCCTAAAATTTTTAGGGAATCACTACATAGGCAAGTAGCCTATGGAATATTGTCATAGTTTCTGTGTTTTATTATGATCATTGGAAAACAATTACTCCCTTCGTTCCAATTTATGTGACACTTTTCAAATTACGAGATTTAAATAAGTCTATCTTTGACCGTAATGTTTTTATACATCTTTTAAATATTTTTAATTGTTAATTATTGTGACTAATAGTACTTTTTACGTAGTTTATAAATATATAAATTTCATTTCTAAAATTTGAAGATTCCATGCGTAAATTGCCGGTCAAACTTAAATTGTTTGACTCTCAAAAAATGAAAAGTGCCACATAAATTGAGACAGAGGGAGTAGGTTAATATTTCTATTTAGCTATTGATTATTTTACTTCAAATCAAACTTAATAAATATTATAAAGATGATTTTATTTCTGGATTTGATTCACAAGTAGTAACACTAACACCATGTACTATTGACTTGTCGATATTTATGATAATATTTTTAAATTATAATTTAATTTAAAAATTTATAAAAAAAAATAAATTATAAGAAAAGAGGGATGCCCTGGCAAAGCCCGTATCCCACGTACTTGTGGGATGGGCCGACCATTTTCTGGCCTACCTCAAAAATGGGCTAGCCTGGCCTGACCTGTCAAATTTCAAAGCATGTATGGGTTAGCCCGAGTGGGGTGGGAGACTTCACGCATCAGGACACTACTTCGGTTCAAGTGCCAACGATCGTGTGTAGTGATATAACCCAACCAAGGGTTGGGATCGTTCCCACATGGAGTGGTTTCGAGAATTAATAGAAAAATAAAATCAATTTCTAATTAGTCATAGCTATAAATATTAAAGAATAAAAACATACTAAATCTAAGGGGTGACGCAAGCGTCAATTATCAATGGGGGTTTGTATTAATTAACAACTAAAAAGAGCAAAAATATAAGGAAACGAGATTTAGAGACGGGATTCTTGGGATGTGATAGGAATATGGGATAAACTAGACTATCAGGTACACACTTTTGATAGTAAATTGTTGAACATTTGTGACTAGGCTAGACTATAGTGGGGGTAAATTCTCTCTCAAGCAACTTACCCCGAATCAACTTGGTTTCTCTCCAACACCGAGTTGCCGCATTAAGCACACCCTCCGCCATAGCCCATTCACTCTCTCGAACTAAATGTGTGGGAGAAGGACTAGGATTCACTCTCTCGAGCTGAACCCGTGTCGACCCAATACCACTGGCTATCAATTTAGTAGTCTTAGTTTTACGACCTCTCTCTCGAGCAAGCCAAAAACACTAAGATGAAATCGTATTTGCAACTACAATCTCATTAAGTTCATACACAACTACTAAATGAAGTCACATTTAAACAACAAATCAACCATCAACAAGCAAGACCCAATAGATAATTTAGCCCATATTCACAAAATCACACCCCAAAATTGGGGTTTTAGCTAGACATGTAAAAGAGATAAAAATTTATACCAATATCAGTTTCCATCAACTGGTATGAAGAATTAAGTATTAAAACACGTCAAGAGTGAAGAATCTCCGAGACCCACATCCAATTTCTTAGAGTTGAAACCCTTTGAATCTTCAAGGTCTTAGAACAAAGTCTCCAAAACCTTCTAAAGCTTAAACTCTCTCAAAAACTGTAAAAAGTTCGAATAATAGAAGTGATTCCAAGATAGAAATTTAAAACAATAAGAGGAGTACTTATCCAGTGAGTAGGCGGTGTTGACGGAAACCCTCGAAGTACCGAAAGGAACTGAGATTTGAGCAGAGACACCATGGTCGTAGGGAAGAGACAGAGGAGCTAAGATAAGCTCTAGAATAATAGGAAACCTTACAGATCAGGATATTTGTGATGGTGTGATGATAGATGTGTTTTTTTTTAGTGTTTATTTTTGTTTTATTTAGTACTGTCTGTATGATTTGTTCTTGGACGGGCAAAATGGGCCTTTGCCCATATGTATTATTGCTTTTCTCTTAATAAAAACCCAAATTTGATTATTTTTTTTTAAAATGGGGCCGAGTGCAAAGGTATAGTCATTTAGGCTCAGTGACTTTCATTCTCGTGAAGTATGGTGCTTTCAACACTCCCTTTCCTCGTCTTTTGTCATTTTCTTTAGTGCTCATAAGTCATCCCATTATTCACTTCCATGGATTGTTCGGAACCGCCTTTTTTTTTATATTTCTCATAACTTTATTTCACAACTTTTTCTTTTTCTTTTTCTTTTTCTTTTCTTTTCTTTTTTTTTTTTTTGTATAGAGGGGTTCCATTTTTCTCAAAACCATGGCTTAAAAGGGAATTTTCTTGCACTTCTTGAATTGCCTTCTCTTTTCACCACACCCCCAACTTAGTCTTTTGGCCTAAGTTGGCTATTCGATCAACGACAATTCAAGAGGATTCTAGGTAGCGGATTAAGAAAGGTCATGTTTTCATCAAGTTTCTTCCAAAGAAAGGTAAGGTTCAAGGGGTGTTCAAAAGAGGTTCACACACTCATAAGGTAGGCCACAAAACAGGTATATGTCAAATTGGCTCACACTCTTCGAAGTTGCCTAAGATCATATCAAGAGATCTCCTTACTTAGACAACCGGACCAACGGGGAAAATTCTAGGTGTTATCATGCATGGTTCACAGTAAGCTCATCACACAAGGCATCGACATCAAAGTCAAACAAGACTCCACACTTTTTCTAGTGTGCACCGTTCATCACAAGAGAATCAATTCGATAATTAGCTAGTCACAACGAGATGCAAAGAGTTCACATATTGACTATGTAACTTTAATTAGTCTCATCGTAGCCGCACATTCATGTTCGTTTGATTATTAGCACTATTTGAGTCATCGATACTGATCAAAACTGAGACTCAAATTTTCTAAAGAACGCCACATTCCACACGTACAAGAGGTGGCGAAAATTTAAATTTTTTGGAAAGGTCAAAATCAATTACAATTTAAAATAAAAGGAGCCACAAGCTCAAACATCCACAAAAAGCAATTTAAAACACAACATTATGATTCACAATCCAATAAGAATATAGCACACAAAGGTGGGCCACACCCCACCACAATATATAAAAAATTGTCCTCAAATGCAACTAACATAATATCCAGAATTTAAAATGAAGAAAGATAGAGAAGGAGGTAAAGAGGGGATCCTGTCTAAGCAGTCGCTCCATCTGTCTGTGTATCAATGCCTGAGGTATCAGTTTGTCTTGTACTCTAGGTCACACTAGAAGGACTAACTCCACTAGAGACAACAAAAGGTGTGTTTGCCATGGAAGCATGTACAGCCGCATCTATCATAATTGCTTCAGTCTTTGTCAGGTCCACATCTGCAACATCCACAGTTTCCTCGAGCATTTCCTCGTCTGTCTCTACCTCCGACCCAGGCTCAGTTAGCTGGTCAACTCTATCCTCATTTCTGGTGGTGGCCGGAGGTATTTCTGGCACATCTAGGATTTCCACTGTTCCAAAGAAAATGGACATATCAGTGGCCTTCAACTGATCCACATCAGTCCTCAGAGCAGTAATAGCGGCCTTTAATGTTGTCACATTATTTGTGGCCCCTTGGTAACGCTCACACACCGCAATTCTAGCCTCAAAGGAGTCAATGATAGCTCTCTTCAGTGTCACAACATTAGCCAGGGATCTCTGAATCATGCCTGGAATGGAGGTTTCTAGGTTGGCAGCCCGACGATCAGCAGAATGGGAAAGCTATCCCATCCGGATCAAGGATGCCTGAGTGATCAGCGCACGGGATGCAACAACAGGAGTAGGTCTGGGCGGTAACGCGGCACAGAAGAACCTGAAGAGTCAGCCAGAGTGCCAATGGAATTAGATGTACCTGAAGACCCAGGGGCCGGAGTAGGCAAAAATGCCTCTGCAGGTATGGATTCAGTGGCCATAGCTTCCTTCTGCTTCTTCTCCCCCTGATCCTTAAGATATTCAGCTTCGATCCTCCAGATATCAGTAGAGGATGTGGGCATCACTTCCACATCATTCTTGGCATCTCGAGGTACCCGAGCTCATTTGTACAGTTCTGTCATCAATACTAGGAATGGAAGTGAGGTCTGGCACTGCCTTGCACGCATGAGTATCTCTGAAGCAATTATCGTGCCCAAGTTTATCTGAGTTTCCTCTATGATGCAACCCAGGTAGGCTGCCTTAGCAAGGTGAAGAACCGACTTGTTAAAACCGAACCAAAATCTTGTGGCAATCGAAGCTCCTTTCTTCAACCACTTCGGAGAATCATCTGAAATTAGTGGGGCTAACCACTCTTTCATCTTATCCAGCTTCTTTGTTCTGATAAAGTGCTGACAGTGATCCCTAATATTCATTGACATGCCCAAGACTGCATTGATCGCCTCACTATCACACTTCACCCTCTGGCCTCTAACGACCACGGTAGTCAACTTCTTTGAAAGTTGCTACTAGCTTCTTTTTTTGGGGTATCAGTGCACTGTATCCACTGTAGAAGTCTCTTACCCAATTTGGAATATAAGGGCCACGGGGTTTGGTGAAGATTTGGAACTTGTGGTATTTCAGGCAATCTATTATTTCTGGGTACCTGTAGATCACTCCGTCTGTAGACAGACGTTTCTCTACAAGAATTGTCCTCAGCCCTTCAGTCTTTAATATGTTCATTGACTTGGGAGGAGACCCTTGTATTGGTGGTACAGGCACCATTGCCTACTATGGAACTAAAGGAGGAGATATGGTCACTTGAGGGGTTCTAATCCTAGATGGATTCTACTTTTTAGAGCGTAGTTCTTCCCTGCGTGCTACTACCAGTTCATCATCATCTGACTCCATAGTTTGGGGTTCCTGCTGCTCACCCTTACTCACCGAGGTGGTAAGGTAAGTATCACAGATTCCCTCACTGTCAAAACTCGCCTCTGGTGACACATGTGTTTTTCCTTTTTCACCAATCGTGGAAAGTTTCTTAGTTTTGCCCTCAGATGTAGTTGCATTCTCTTTCCCTTGCCGTGGCAGGTTTCTTCCAGCAACTTTAGATCTAACCATTTCTGCAAAATATCGAGAAGGAGTTAGAAAACTTTCAGCTAAAATCACAGTAAAGAAAGTTCAGGAAAACTTGCCAACACTATCGGCTAGTCGCCTAATTGCTTAGGCGAACTCGATCGAGCTCGCAAACATGATTAGCTAGAGAAGTTCAGACAAGTTGGCGATGGGAAGATTATTCGGTGGGTCACTGACGGCATTCGAAGAGCAAGAGTCAGTTCGCCGAAATTTACAGTGCAAAATGAGTTCAGGGTTGCAGACTAAGGGCGATCAAGAAATATATTTCGGCGAGCCGTCGAACACCTTTTGTGACTTTAGGCTTCTCACCAAAAGTTACATAGCCAAACAATAAGTATAGCATGAACTTAAAGGCGAGATGGAGACATTAGGTGAACCGCCGAGTGATTCGGCGAGCTCGATCCAGCTCACCAAATGACTCACCGTGCCTAATCTCAATCCATATTCTTGAAGTCAGCCCCGCAACCCCCGAAATAAAATTTAACTGTGCACAACTCAAATTGCAGCAGAACCCATAACACCCAATGCCTCGAGGTACTTAGACTTCTACCGATTCAAAATCAACAACAAGCAAGCATAACCCTATGAACTCTTCTTCATTTTACACACAAATTAGCAAGATTTCAACAGTAGTACACTACCGGCAAGATACTCAAATTATGACAGGCAAACAAACATCCTGGTACTACCAGAGAGGCCCAGCACACTTCAACAGGATAAAATCACTTGAATAAGAGCATAAATACCAAAAGGAAATGCAGGGTTTGGAAAACCAACCTTGTCGGCAGATTAAATCAAAATTGTGATGCTAGGCAGCAAATTAATCCAGATCCAGATACCAATTAATCAACTAAAATACTTGCAAGATGCGAAAATTTTGGAAATATTAAGTAGATGCGATTTTGCAAAGGTCAAGAGTGAGGGGAAATGAAAGTTTAAACCTTTGGCTTTATAAAAACTATCCAGATCTCGCCAATTCTGCGTCATTAGTCGAATTCGCCAAACTACTGGGCGGCACGCCGAATGTTCACTTACCTCACCGAACTGCATGGACTTCCAGTTAAAGTGGGATTCAAATCGGCAGACTAATTTGATATTTCCTATTGGATTGGCGATCCGCCAATAATTTCATGAGTCCACCTAGTTTTACAGAGTCCAAGTTGAATTTTCCTTGAATCCAATGGCGGGTTATGTCAAGGTCGCGAACACCTTCGGCGATTCGCCGACTAGGCCTTTATCTCGCCAATTCTTGCATTTTTTCAAATACTTTCCTCACTTTGTCCTGAACATTTAACACACCATTATTCTATAATAACACAAAATTGCAAAACCTTGGGTTGCCTCCCAAGAAGCACCTTAGTTATAGTCGTGGCACGACTTCCCCACTTCATCTTGATTTGTGGAGTGGAGACGAGACAACACATGACCCATTTGGGTTTCTAGTAGCTGAATGGATATGAAATGGGAAGCAGTTATCTCATTCAGCATTGAAACATTCTCTTTTATCGCATTCAACACCTTGTCATGACTTTCGACCTTGTGAAGAATGAGTGAAAGCATCTCTGCTATTTGTCCACCCTCATTTACATTAGGCTTCAAACGCTCTTGAGGGGTAATGTATAGGTCTTTAATTTTGTTCGACACTTCCAATTCCATAATTTTTTGGTCACTAGATCCAGCTGGGTCAACACCGTGGCCCAGCGGTGCCATTTTGACTTCATATATTACGACACTACTTCGGTTCAAGTGCCAAAGATCACGTGTAGTGATATAACCCAACCAAGGGTTGGGATCATTCCCACAAGGAGTGGTTTTGAGAATTAATAGAAAAATAAAATCAAGTTCTAATTAGTCATAGCTATAAATATTAATGAATAAAAATATACTAAATCTAAGGGGTTACGCAAGCATCAATTATCAATTGGGATTTGTATTAATTAACAACTAAAAAGAGCAAAAATATAAGGAAACGAGATATGGAGACGGGATTCTTGGGATGTGATAGGAATATGGGATAAACTAGACTATCGGGTACATGCTTTTGATAGTAAATTGTTGACATTTGTGACTAGGCTAGACTATAGTGGGGTAAATTCTCTCTCGAGCAACTTACCCCGAATCAACTCGGTTTCTCTCAAACACCGAGTTGACGCATTAAGCACAGCCTCCACCTAAGCCCATTCACTCTCTCGAGCTGAATGTGTTGGAGAAGGACTAGGATTCACTCTCTCGAGCTGAACCCATGTCAACCCAATAGCACCGGCTATAAATTTAGTACTTTTAGTTCTACGAACTCTCTCTCGAGCAAGCCAAAAACACTAAGATGAAATCGTATTTGCAACTACAATCCCATTAAGTTCATACACAACTACTAATTGAAATCACATTTAAACAACAAATCAACCTTCAACAAGCAAGACCCAACAGATATTTTAGCCCATATTCACAAAATCACACCCCAAGAATTGGGGTTTTTACTGGACATGTAAAAGAGATAAAAATTTATACCAATATCAGTTTCCATCAACTGGGTATGAAGAATTAAGTCTTAAAACACATCAAGAGTGAAAAATCTTAGAGAGCCATTTCAAATTTATTGGAGTTGAAACCCTTTGAATCTTCAAGGTCTTAGAACAAAGTCTCCAAAACCTTCTAAAGCTTAAACTCTTTCAAAAATTGTAAAAAGTTTGAATTATAGAAGTGATTCCAAGCTAGAAATTTTAAGAAAGTAATTAGAGTGTTTGAAAATTTGTGTTGCGGAGGACCATTCGGCGTAGTTAGTCGAAATCGCCGATACACTCGGTGATACGCCTTTTGGTCAATTTCATCGCCTTCCTGCTTTATCATTCAGCCTCTTCGCATTTTGAGTCATTGGGCGATATGGTACTGCTCGGCGACACGCGGACTGCTCCATTTCATCACCACCTTGATCTTTCCCTTCAAGGCTCAACACACTAGAACAAAAGGCGATCTCCAGGCCGATCGGCGACTCGCCAATTGGGCTCGGAGATCTTCAAGCCCTCATTTCTTCGTTCTTTTCATCCGACTTGTTCCTTCTTGCCAAGTAGTGTTCATGCTTTACCTCAAACTCCAAATACCTGAAACTTAAGGATTTACATCAGATATTGAGACAAAATATGCATTTGAGGACACTAATTCTATCAAAATATAGCCCTAAATGAGTCCAATTTGTGGACTCATCAGTGGGCCAGCCCATATTGACAACTCTAACTAATACTCCTTCCACTACTAACTTCCATTGGAAAGTCAGCTGAAGTTGTCACACTTTACCCCATGGAAAACATCCTTGACCTCATCAGTGGCTTTCAAAAATGCATAATCCTCCCAAGTTGCTTCTTCAGGTGGAAGATTCTACCATTTAACCAAGACCTTTACCCCTGCCACACTACCTGTACGAACCATCTGCCTTTGCAAAATTCAGAGAGGATTTACAAGAAACTGGCCATCTTCACCGGTAGTAGGTAAACTGGATTGCACCACCACTCTATTGCCAATTTTCTTCTTGAGAAGTGATACGTGAAAAATACGATAGATCTTGGACTCGATTGGAAGAGCCAGTTTGTAGGTCACCTGTCCCACCCTCTCAATAACTTGGAACTAAGCTTAAGGTTCCTTCGCAATGCTAATGAAGTCTGCATGTAGGTTTGGAGTTTGAGGAACACTAAATCACCCACTGGAACTCTCTTTCAGTTATTCTTTGAACTGCATCCATCTTCATTCTCTCTTGAGCTTTCAACAAATTGTCCAAGAGGAGTTGTTGAAGTTGTTGTCTCTTCATTATTACATCTTCAACTACAGGGATTGTGGTGTCTAACATAGGACCAATAGCCAAATGAGGAGGTGTATAGCCATACAATGCTTCAGAAGGAGTGCATTGAATACCAGTGTGAAAGTTTGTGTTGTACCACTATTCACCACTTCCTCTACTAAGTTGGTCAATGAAAGGTCATGCACCTGAGGTAGTTTTCGATGCACTTATTAACTCTCTCGGTCTCGACATCACTTTGAGGGTGTTAGGCAATGTTGTAGTGCAACTGAGTTCCCAGTAATCTAACTAAATTCTGCTAAAAATTGCTCAAAAATATATTGTCCCTGTAGGACACAATGGACTCAAGCAACCCATGGAGCGTATGTACATGCTTAAAGAATTTGGTTGCAACTGTGTTAGGTGTATAAGGGTGGGATAAGGTCATAAAGTGGGGAAATTTGGTCCACCTATCCACCACCACTAGAATAACTTGTTTGCCTCTCGACTTAGGCAATCCTTCTATAAAATCCATGCTTACATGCCTCCATGTTTGATCATGAATAGGAAGGCGTTGTAATAACCCTGGATAAGGCACATTCTCGACTTTACTTCTTTGACACACATCACAGGCCTCCACATGTTATATTACCATTTGTCTTATTCCAAGCCAATAAAACACTTGTGCTAACCTTTTGTAGGTACCCAACTGTCCAGAATGACCACCAACAAGTGAGTCATGAAAGGTGGTGATCAGTTGGTGCCTTAACCCACCAGTGCTACCCACTTAAACCTTTCCCTTTATTCTTAGAATACCAGAAGAATACTGGAATAGATGAGGACCCGAGTAAGCCACAAAGAACTCAAATATTAGTGTAGTTACTTCAAGATCATCTTCATTGCTTTTATGAATTTCTTGCACCCAAGTAGGCACCATAGCACTAATAGATGACACAACAGCTAAGGCATTGATCATGTTACCTTCCTAATCCTCATACTGCCTAGACAATGCATTTGCCACTTTGTTCTCCGCACCCTTTTTGTACTGCACCTCATAGTCTAGCCCCAACAGTTTAGTTAGACAGTTTTGTTGTACAACAGTTGTAACTTTTTACTCCAGGAGATACTTTAGGCTATGATGGTCAGTTTTTACCACAGTGTGCTTATACTGAAGATAGTGTCTCCATTTGTCTACAGCATTAAGAAGTGTCATGTATTCCTTCTCATAGATGGACTTCCCCTATGTCTAGGAGCCAAACCTTTACTGAAGTAAGTTATGGGTCTACTGCCTTGCATAAGAACAACACCAATCCCGGTTAAGCTTGCATCGGTCTCTATAATAAACTCTTTAAGGTCGTTTGGTAGGCTGCATTAGAAGAAATAGTCTATGTATTATGTATGGTATTATTTATTACTATGTTTGGTAGGAATTTGGGCCTATGTATAACTAATCCATGGATTAGTTATACATCCTACATGGTATTATAGGATGTATTACTAATACCTTCTGTTTGGAGGTATTAGTAATACAAAGGATATAATACCATGGGATAAGTCTATCTAAAGACAAACATATCCCTCAACTTATTTTAGTTATTTTGTTTATTTTCTTGATTTTATGTTTTATATTTGTACTAGTAAATTTATTTGAATAAATTAGCTTATAAATTATTTAGAGAGTTGTTTGTTACTAAATAAATCCAATAAAAATCAATACAAATTTGAAATGTGAGTTATTTAATATTTACTAATTAAAAAGGTAAATATATCACTACATGATGTTTGCGATCTTTATATATATATATATATATATATATATATATATATATAGAGAGAGAGAGAGAGAGAGTAATTACATACATATTAAACTATAACTTTATGTGTAAATGTAGACGGTTGTCTAATTTTACCATTGAACGTCTTTTCGATTTTAGAAATAGATGATTTATCTTTTTTAAATTGAAAAATGATATTTTGTCGGTGATCAATTTATTAAGATGACAATTATTTATCCTCAAATAATTCAAGTGAAAAAATAGTAAGTATGACAACAAAATTGTTCTTCTCATAGTTAGTTAGAAGGTCATAAAAAAAATATTGTCCGACAATTATCTACTTGAAACCAATTACATAGTAATTCATGGGTATAATTGGAAAGAAGATTTTTAAAGAGTTTTAATCCAAACACAAGATGAGATGAGAAATAATGAACCAAAAACTTGATAAAAATAAACCATGCATTACTAATCTCTGCACTACGAATCCTTGCATTACTATTTCCTGTATTATTAATCCTTGCGTTATTAATCTTTGTACCAAACGACCCCTTAGTATAATAAGGAAAAGCCAAGACAGGGGTAGTGGACATGGCATGTTTCAAAGCTCTAAAGGCTTGATCAGCCTCCTCATTCCACCTAAAAGCATCCTTTTTCAATAAATTAGTTAGTGGCCTGCAAATGATGCCATAGTTGAGGATGTACTTTCTATAATAGCATGTGAGCCCCAAAAAACCTATTAGTCCTGGCAAAGTGGTAGGGGTAGGCCACTCACTCATAGAATGGACCTTTCTTGGATCAGTAGACACCCCTTCAGAAGTAATGATATGGCCGAGATACTCCACTTGTGATTGACCAAATGAATATTTAGATCTCTTAGCATACAACAATTGTTTCCTCAATACTTTAAACACAACATTTAGGTGAACTACATGGTCTGCAAAGGACCTACTATACACTAGTATGTCATCAAAAAACACCAAGACAAGCTTTCTAAGTAGGGGTTGAAATACATTATTCATCAGTGTTTGGAAGGTTGGAAGGTTGCAGGAGCATTGGTGAGCCCACAGGGCATTAACTTGAACTCATAATGACCCATGTGGGTCCTAAATGCAGTTTTGAACATATATTCAGGCTTCATCCTGATCTGATGGAATCCAGCTCACAAATCCACCTATGAAAAAATTACAGACCCTTGTAATTCATCCAATAAGTCATCCACTATTGGTACAGGGTATTTATCTTTAATGGTAATTTCATTTAGACCCCTTTAATCCAAACAAAACCGCCAAGTGCCATCTTTCTTCTTAACGAACAAGGTTGGTGAAGAAAAAGGGGATTGGTTGTGTTGGATGATATCATTACTGAGCATTTCTTCTACTTGTTTCTCCAGTTCTTCCTTTTGATAGTAGTTATATCTGTAAGGTCTGAGAGATATTGGTGATGTGCCTGGTTTCAAAGGAATAGTATGATTAAGGGATCTTGCATGTGGCAAGGATTTGGGTTCTGCAAACACATCAGTGTAATGAGAGAGTACCATTTGGATTGAACTGTTCACCTCTTCTATAACGTCAGTACCAGTAGCTTGGAGAAGAAACAAATGAGCCATAATGATTTGACCCTTTGAAAATAGTTTACTCATAATACCACCAATGATCATGCTAATCTGACCCTTGTCCAGAATTTCCCTTAAAATCACCATGTTACCCTTTCTCCCAATGGTCACACATTGTTTCTCATGCTCAAACTTAGTAGGGTTATACTTCTTCTGTCATTACCTAATATAATGTCACATCCCCCTAGTTTGAGAATTTGTAGGTCTTTCATAAAGGTCTAGCTCCTCATTTTCCTAGTGAATTTAGGGCACCTGGAATTGAAATACACATAATTTCCATCGGCAACAGTTACTCTGATTGGGTACACGTAACTAGACTGATAACCAGTTTCCACCACAGTTAACTCATTTATGAAGTTGTGGGTACTATCGGAGTCTACTAAAATGAAAAGGGCCATCTTTTTTACCCAACCTACAACCAAGATGGTATTCACCCATTACAGTTTCCCAACAAAGCACTAAGACACAGAGCCTCAGGGATGTCAGCATCAAGATCAGCAGTCACCTCAACGTCCACCTCATGTGGATCATCTAAATGCAGAGGTAATTCTTCAGAACCACCAGAAATACATTGTACATGCTTCATTCTATAGGTATGACCTGGGCTATACCTTTCAGCACACCTAAAACATTGGTGATTAGCCTTTTTATGTTCATACACTTCAGAGATGAGTCTGAGAGGTGCATGTTTCTGAGTTGCAGGTGCTGATTCAACTCCTGATCTAGGTAAAATAAGGTTGTTTGCATTAAGTACATTTCCCATAGTTTTGGGAGGCACTCTATTCTTCTTCAATGCATCCTCGATTGCTTTTTCTTGCATTCTAGCCTACTAAATAGCAAAACTAAGGGTAGTTGGCTTGAACATTTTGACAGCAAACTTAATCTCCTCTTTAAGGCCTCCAATGAAGCTAGACAAAAAGTGTGATGCATTTAGTGTTGGGTTTCGCATGATCATTTGAGCCTTTAGATATTCCAATTTTCATAAAAATTCCTCAATGCCCCCAGTTTGGTTGAGCTTGTTAAACTCTTCTACCACATCTTCCATCAAAACATCTCCAAACTTATCACAAATTTCCTCCCTTAATTCGTCCCAAGTGACTGGACCTCTACTCAATACCAAGGAATTATACCAGATCTCTACATCTCCATTCAAGTAAAGTGTTGGGCCCTCTACCTTCTGGCCATCATCAATTCTATAGAGATAGAAGTAACGCTCAGACTTATGAACCCATAGCATAGGATTCGAGCCTTCGAAGCTAGGAAGCTCCCATTTAGGGGTAGGAACATGCGTCGGATTGGGTCGAGTAGGTCGACCATCCTAAACAAGAAGAGGAAGGATCCCATCACCCCTTACCTGACCACGCTCCATGACATTAATATGCTCTAGGAGGAGCTCCAAGGTACCTTGGATTCCATGGTGAATGGCCGTCAAAGATTGTTGTCCATTTCGTAGTTCGAGAAACATTTCATCATGTGGAGCTAACTTCTCGTCCATAATTTGCATTCGAGTACCTTCAGCCATAAGTGACCATCAACAGTTGTGGAAGCACTGGCTCTTATACCAATTATTATGAATTTAAATCAAAATTCAATAGAATAGTGACTAAACTAGAACGCAGTTAATATTTTTGGAATGGTTTTCGATTTTTGAAAAATGGAACTAACAATCTACCAATAAAACTGAACTAAATAAAAATAGAATAAATGAATGTCACGACCCAAGGGTACCCCCTAGATGTAACTTGGCGTACTTGACCCCGAAGGGGTCTCATACAAGCCCTTAGCATATCATAACTTAAGATAATAGAAAAGTACAGAAAATTTAAAACTTATTTTAAACCATACAATCGAAAACATTTTCATTAAGCAAGTGGAAGTCTTTACTACACCTTTTGTCTTAAACCATCTATTAAACTCTTGAATAAAAGTCTTGGGACGCAGCCCATATAAAAGTCTAAAACATAAAGAAATGACATAAAGGAAATAATGGGTTTATCCTCGAAGCTATGAGGACTCAACAAATCTTCAGCTCTTCTTGCTCCTAAGAAACCTATCCTCCAAAGGAACTCAATCTCCGAAATCCTACATTTGATTAGAATGTTGGCAAAGTATGCGTTAGTGATGAGTCCACAAATTGGACTCATTTAGGGATATATTTTGATTGAATTAGTGTCCTCAAATGCATATTTTGTCTCAATATTTGATGAAAACCCTTACGTTTCAGGTATTTGGAGTTTGAGGGAAAGCATAGACAATACTTAGCAAAAAGGAACAAAGGCAGCTGAAAGAACGAAGAAATGAAGATCTGAGAATCACCGAACCCATTCGGCGAGTCGCCAAAAGTTCTTACCTCGCCTTTTGTTCCAGTGTGATGAGCCCTGAAGGAAAAGATCAAATTGGTGGTGAAATGGAGCATTCGGCGTGTCACCGAGCAGTTCTGCAAAGCAGTACTATATCGCCCAAAGATCCACAACACGACGATGCTCAAGGATAGAGCAAGACGGCAATGAAACCTACCAAAGGGCAGATCGCTGAGTTAATCGGCGATCTCGACTAACGGGGTGGAATGATCCGCTGCAGCACAGATTTTTGAAAACTATAAATACTCATTGAGAGTTGTAGCTTAACATCATATTTTTAATATAGAATTTTGAGTTCTAAGTTTGGAGAGGGTTTTGAAGAACTTGAAGATTCAAAGGATTTCAACTCCAAGAATTTGGACTGGGGTCTTATGGATTCTTCACTCTTGGCTTGTTTTGAGACTTAAATCTTCATACCCATTTGAATGCAAACTTATATTGGTATAAATTTCTATATCTTTTACATGTCTAGCTAAAACCCCAATTCTTGGGATGTGATTTTATGAATATGGGTTAGATTATCTATTGGGCCTTGCTTGTTGATGAGTTATTAGTTGTTTAGATGTGATTTCATTTAGTAGTTGTGGTGGAACTTAATGAAATTGTAGTTGCAAATATGATTTCACCTTTGTGTTTTCGGCTTGCTCAAGAGAGAGGTCGTAAAACTAAGACTACTAAATTGATGGCCAGTGGGATTGGGTCGACATGAGGTTCAGCTCGAGAGAGTGAACCCTAGACCTTCTCCCACACACTCAGCTCGAGAGAGTGAGTGGGCTAAGGCCGAGGTTGTTCTTCATGCGGCAACTTGGTGTTCAAGAGAAACTGAGTTGATTCGGGGTAAGTTGCTCGAGAGAGAATTTACCCCCACTATAGTCTAGCCTAGTCACAAATATTCAATGGATTTATTATCAAAAGCATGTACCCAATAGTTTAGTTTATCCCGTATTCCTATCACAGCTCAAGAACCCCATATCCTTGATTAGTACTCTTTGCAATTTTGTTGTTTTTGTTTACTTGTGACAAACCCCCATTGATAATTGACCCTTGCGTCACCCCTTAGATTTAACATGTTTGTATTCGAAAATGTTTTTAGTTATGACTAATTAGAACTAAATTTTATTTTTTTATTAATTCCAAGCACACTCCTTTGGGACTCGACCCCAACCCTTGGTAGGGTTACTTTACTATTGTATGATCATAGACACTTGTATTGGAAGTTGTGTCTTGATTACGCAAACATCAAAATGGCACCGTTGCCGGGGAGTGGTGTTATTTGAGAATTCTTAGTTTAGTAAAAAAAAATTGTTCTTCTTAGTTGTAGTTCACTTACTTAATTTTCAGTTTTTTTTCTATTGTTTGTGTTGAAAATAGAAAGCATGAGTGTTAATGGCAGCAACGGCAGGCAGGTGGGCAACCAAGACGACATCAGAAATCTCAACAATATCCAAGAGCCCAACATTAATGACCGACATCTCATGGGAGGTATTGGGCATCTATTTACCTCCAACCGAGGGAAATGCAGTGTTTCACATAATGAGCACCATGTTGCAACTCTTGCAACTAAAGGTACTTTTCAGTGGATTGGCTCATGAGGATCATCACGAACAACTTCGAAACTTTGTGGATGTGTGCAGACCATTCTCTTTTAAAAACATCTCTCAAGAGTCAGTTTGGTTAAGGCTATGCCCTTTCTCATTAATGGGAGAGGCGTGCAAGTGGCTGGCGAAGTTGCCTCGCGAATCCATCACTTCTTAGGAGAAATTGGTAACCGCAGCAATTTTTCCCTCCTTCGAAGATGATGACTCTTCGGGATAGTATCCAAAGCTTTAAGCATTTGGAGGGCGAGCCAATTCATGAGACTTGGCTGTGATTTAAAAAGTTGGTACTACAATGCCTGACTCATGGTCTGCCTGACAATGTCTTGCTACAGTACTTTTACCGAAACCTGGATTCGGTAAACAAAGGTGTCACTGATCAACTTTCACCTGGAGGTCTGATGCAGCAACCATGTGCAGTAGCAGCCCAACTCTTAGATGGCATGAAGACCATCAATAGGGAATGGTACACTCGTGAAGACCAAGTCTCCCCTCTCACATTCAAGCTATCCAAGGTGCGCATAGAAAAAGATATTGAGAGAGACCAAAACATGGCCAAGATCATGACACAACTTGACATTTTATCTAAAAATGTCATGGGGGATAGTTCCCGTGGTCTCAAAGTTGTAGGGGTCGAGTGTGCAAATCCTAAGGAGGCGTAATTTGAAGCCTTGTATAATGAGGAAGTGAACTTTCTAGCCAACCAAGGCAGTGGTTATCATTCAAACTACTCAAGGCATGGTAGTAACCAAGGTTGGGCTAGAGATGAAGGATGGAAGGATCGTGAATGGAGAGACCGAAATCATAATTGGAATGATGGGGAGAAGGATAGGTATGTGCATCCCCACGAGCGCCAAAAGCCAAAGAATTCAGAGGGTGGTAGGTCTGAGAATATGCTTTCTCGTATCCTCAATAAAGTTGAAGGGTCAGACAAGATCTTGAAAGAGATGAAAGAGGATGTGTCGACCCTTAGCCAAACCGTTACCTCTCATTCAGTATCAATCAAGCAATTAGAGACCCAAATGGGTCAGATGTCATCTCACCTAAATCTGATATAGAAAGGGGGTTTGCCTAGTGACACTATGGTAAACCCCAAAAATGAGGTTTGAAGGTGGACTTGTGTCGTGCCACAATGTTAACTAAGGCGTTGTTTGGGAGGCAACCCAAAACTATTTATTGCTTTATTTTGCTTTGATAAAATAATGGTGTGTTGATTGTGCAAATAGAAGTGTGGAGTGTAAACGAAAAGTGCAGATTGGCGAGTTACAGGTCCATTCAGTAAATCGTCGAAGGGTTCAGTGACCCCAAACCAGACCGCCGTTAGACTCAAGACCAATTTACATTGGAGTCTGTAAATCTCGGCGACCTCAAGAAATTATTGGTGAATCACCGATCATGTCGGCGATCTCGACGGAGACCACCGTTTGGACTCCCACAATGCATGGAGGTTCTATAAAATTCGGCAAGGCAAATGACTACTTGGCGTTACGCCGAATAGTTCGGTGATCGGGACTAATGTCGCCGAATGGGCTAAAACTGGACGATTTTTCAAGACAAAGGTTTAAATGTTTCAAACTCATTCCCTTTCCCTCACTTTTTCATCTTTCGAAACTCACACCTGCACTCTAGCTTTACATTTCTTGCATTTTTGGAGTACTTTTAGTGTCAAATTGTGGTACGAGTTGGATTACACTGCTTCCTAGCATCTCAATTTCCATTTGATTAGCATAAAATAAACGGCTAGACTGAAAGTAGCTGGAAGAGATATGCCACCCCAACAAACAAGAGCGAAAAAATTCAGGAAAAATACAAAGGCAACAAATCCTCCCAAAACGTATAATAAAGGCAAGAAGCCCAGTCCCAGCAAGAGAACAAATCCCCGAGACCCCACTATTCCCTCATGGAGACGTGGATTCTTCACAGCTATCCACTCCTTTTTGGCAGCTCATGACTTGGACAATCTTAGTAAGTCAGCTGCCACTGAATCTTCTGAAGAAGCTCCGAGGGCCATTATCAAATTCCAAGTTGACACATCGAGCATTGATGCCCAGACAGATGGAGCAACTATGTAGACAAGATTTTTCTCTACCTCCCTCTCTGTCTTTCTTTATTCTAAATTTTGGATATTCTGTTATTTGCATTTGGGGACAAATGTTTTTTTCTGTGGTGGGGTGAGGCCTAACTTTGTGTGCCACTCGTGAATCATATTTTGTTTGAGTATTTCGGTTGTGAGCTATAATGTTGTGTTAATCACTGCTTTCTGTGTATGTTTGAGCTTGTCGCTCCTTTTGTTTTAAATTGCAAAATGATTTTGACCCTTCCAAAAAATTTTGCTTTTTTTGCAAAATTTAAGTCTCGGTTTCGATCAATACCGATGACTTGAATAGTGCTCTCAATCGAACGAACATGAATGTGCGGCTATGATGAGGCCAAATGAAGTTGCATTGACAATATGTGAACTATTTGCATCTCGTTATGACTAGCCTAGTATCGAATTGAGTCTCTTGTGATGATTATTGCACACTAGCAAAAGTGTGGAGTCTTGTTTGACTGTAGTGTCAATGCCTAGTGTGATGAGCTTACTTTGAAACATGCATGATAGATCCTAGAATTTGCCCCATTGGTCCGATCGACTAAGTAAGGCTATCTCTTGATATGATCTTAGGCAACTTCGAAGAGTGTGAGCCAATTTGACAGATACCTCTTTTGTGACCGACCTTGTGAGTGTGTGAACCTGTCTTGAACACCCCTTGGAACCTTACCTTCCTTTGGAAAAAACTTGATGAAAACTAGACCTTTCTTTATCCATTACCCATAATATTCATGAAGTTGTGGTTAGTTGAATAGCCAACTTAGGCCAAAAGCCTAAGTTGGAGGAGAGAAGGCAAATCAAGAAGTGCAAGAAAGTCCCTTTTTCCCATGGTTTTGAGAAAAATGAAACCCACCTCCATATAAAAAAAAAGAGAGAAAAAGAAAAGAATGAAAAATAAAGTTGTTGAATAAAGTACAAAAGAGATGGGGTTTCCAAACAATCCATGGAAAGTGAATAATAGGATGACTTATGAGCACTAAAGGAATGATAAAGGAAAAGGAAGTGTTGTGAGCATCACATTTCATGAGGATGAAAGTCACTGAGCCTAAATGACCATACCTTTGCACTCAGCCCCATTACAAGCCTTGAAAAGACCTATTTGATCTTGAGTAAGCCGAAACAAATGTTGATAGGAAAATACGGGTAAACCTATGGGTGAAAGTATGCATCGTGTTCTTCTTAGTGAGAGTGAGCATTGCATTTGATTCCGGAACTTTAAATGATTAAACCTTTGTGGGTGAGTATGGAATCATTCCTTGTGTGAGGGCATTTAAGCACTTTGGTTGAGCTTGAACTTGCATTTGAAGCAAGTATGGTGAGCATGAGATTCTTTGATATTGGTGAGTCACAACTTGAATCTTTGAGTGCACATTTGATCTTTGCATAAGTAACTTGAGTATTGTTGTGTGCATTCATGATTGAGTCTTGTGTAGCACTGTTCGAGACCTCCTTTTTGAACGGCTGAGTGTGAGTTTGCTTGAGGACGAGCAAAAGTTTAAGCTGGGGGTGTTGATGAGTCCACAAATTGGACTCATTTAGGGATATAGTTTGATAGAATTAGTGTCCTCAAATGCATATTTTGTCTTAATATTTGATGAAAACCCTCAAGTTTCAGGTATTTAGAGTTTGAGGGAAAGCATGGACACTACTTAGCAAAAAGGAACAAAGGCAGCTGAAAAAACAAACAAATAAAGATCTGAGAATCGCTGGACCCATTCGGCGAGTCGCTAAAAGGTCTTATCCTCGCCTTTTGTTCCAGTGTGTTGAGCCCTAAAGGAAAGGATCAAATTGGCGGTGAAAAGAAGCTGTCGGCGTGTCGCTGAGCAGTTTTGTGAAGCAGTACTATGTCGCCCAATGATCTAAAACACGACGATGCTGAAGGATAGAGCAAGACGGCGATGAAACCTACCAAAGGGCGGATCGCCGAGTTGATCAGTGATCTCGACTAACGGCGCCGAATGATCCGCTGCAGCACAAATTTTTGAAAATTATAAATACTCGTTGAGAGTTGTAGCTTAATATCAGATTTTTAATATTGAATTTTTAGCATAGAATTTTGAGTTCTAAGTTTGGAGAGGGTTTTGAAGAACTTCAAGATTCAAAGGATTTCAACTACAAGAATTTGGACTGGGATCTTGTAGATTCTTCACTCTTGGCTTGTTTTAAGACTTAAATCTTCATACCCATTTGAATGCAAACTCATATTGGTATAAATTTCTATCTCTTTTACATGTCTAGCTAAAACCCCAATTCTTGGGGTGTGATTTTGTGAATATGGGTTAGATTATATGTTGGGTCTTGCTTGTTGATGATTTATTTGTTGTTTAGATGTGATTTCGTTTAGTAGTTGTGATGGAACTTAATGAAATTTTAGTTGTAAATACGATTTCACCTTTGTGTTTTCGGCTTGCGAGAGAGAGAGGTCGTAAAACTAAGACTACCAAATCGATGGCCGGTGGGATTGGTTCGACATGAGGTTCAGCTCGAGAGAGTGAACCCTAGTCCTTCTCTCACACACTCAGATCGAGAGAGTGAGTGGGCTAAGACAGAGGTTGTTCTTATGCAGCAACTCAGTGTTCGAGAGAAACCGAGTTAATTCGAGGTAAGTTGCGAGAGAGAGAATTTACCCCTATTATAGTCTAGCCCAGTCACAAATATTCAACGAATTTATTATCAAAAGCATGTACCCAATAGTTTAGTTTCTCCTGTATTATTATCACATCCCAAGAACCTCATCTCCTTGATTAGTACTCTTTGCATTTTTGTTGTTTTTGTTTCCTTCTGACAAACCCCCATTGATAATTGACTCTTGCGTCACCCCTTAGATTTAACATGTTTGTATTCGAAAATGTTTTTAGCTATGACTAATTAGAACTAAATTTTATTTTTCTATTAATTATCAAGCCCAATCCCTTGGGACTCGACCCTAACCCTTGGTTGGGTTACTTTACTATTGTACGATCGTAGACACTTGCATTGGAAGTTGTGTCTTGATTACGCAAACATCAGTTAGTATAAAATGTACCAAGCATGATTGCTAGAACAACATCATAAGAGCATCTCATGATGGTTAATCAACATAAGACATAAGCATAAGAGATAATAACATAGTCATAGCATAATCTCCAACATAAGCATCATATAATCACTAGTAAACATAAGACATAGGTAATGATCATAGGAGATAAATCATGTTCATGGCATAGTTTTTACTTAGACCTTCATACTAACATTCTTCCACCCTTAGTCTTTCATATCATATAATAACTACTTCACAAGCCACCTCAAAGCATACTTTTGCAATGCATGAACGGAATCCCATAATACCATCCAAACTAAGTACCCCTTTTTGGTCATTCTTGGGCATAGTCCACATTCATAGTCAAGACTTAGGTTTTCATATCATAAGAGCACTATACTCCTAAGTAACCTTAAAGCACACTTGTACAATGCATCAGTGGCATCCCATAATACCACACACACTAAGCATATCCTTAAAGTCACTGTCACGACCCGAGCTACCCCCTAGGAGTGGCACGGCGTACTTGTAACACCTCAAAAATTTTGTAGGTTGAACTAGAGCCTAAACGTAGTGTCAATGAGGTATAAAATGAATTCCCCTAAGTTAATAGACCATCTAGGTGTGCTAGGGTGGTCTATGAGTTAAAGCCTAAGGGAGGAGTGCCAAGCAAAAGGGGCAAGCCAAGGCCTAAGGCTAAGGCTACCCCAAACTTGGATCTACACCCTCAAACTCCATGGCCATCACCACAGCTTGTGGTCATGACCACGGACCGTGGGAGGCTTCGTGGAGTTTCCTTGGTCAAGAGAGAGGGACCTCCAAGTGTCCTAGACACTGCCTCACCCTTCACGAGAGGGACCACGAGTCGTGGTCCACTTCACGGCTCGTGAAGGTGGGCGTGGAGCTCCCTTGGCTTTTAGGGAGTTAGGGGTTGTTAGGGTAGCTACTGCCCAAGGCACCACGGGCACCACTATGGGCCGTGGTACACTTGCCGAGGGAGAAGGGGGCTCGTGAACATCACTTGGCACCAAGGCTTAAAGCCCTTGCCTCCACAAGACCAAGTCATGACCAAGGCCATCACCATGGATCGTGGTCATCACCACGGATCGTGGTCATGACAACGGATCGAGGGAGGCTCCGTGGTCTTACCTTGGCTAAGTACTGGTTTGTGCACGAAAGGGGAGCTACTGCCTCCAACACCACGGGCAGCACCACGGCCCGTGGTGAACTTTCACGACCCGTGAAGGGTGGCCGTGGTCCCTGACGGGGACCATTTAAATGAGGAGTTTTGGGACTTTTCCTTATAAGTCCTATTTAAGTAGGGGTGTTTTGGGTATTTTAGAAGTTAATTAGATATTGGTTTTTAAGTCTAAATTCATAAGTTTTGGTCATTATACACAACACCCAATAGAAGTCAAAACTCTCCCACTTCTCTCTAAACTCTCTCTCTAAAAACCTTAGAAGAAGAAGAATTCATTGGAGCTAGGGTTTCAAGGTTCTTTCCCAAATTGCTTGGAGTTTCTCCATTGATTCTCAAGGAATCAACTAAGGTATGGTTGCTTATCACTCTTGGGATTCCTTTCCCCAAGAGGCCCCTTCAAGATGAATTTCAAAATCTCCAATTTCTAGGTTTTCAATCCAAAAACGTGGGTCTTCTTT
>JAJOOR010012974.1:0-24867 GCA_036250505.1 Solanum acaule
GTAATTGTAATTTGAAGTTGGAAGAAAGTTTTGGAAAATGTTTTCCTTAAGTTTTGAAGGGAAGTCATTTTCCTTAAATTTGAGGAAAATGAGTTGATTTGGAAAACATTTTCCAAAACATTTAATCCAACCAAACATGAGAAAATTGGAAAACATTTCCGGAAAATGTTTTCTTTCATACCAAACACACCCTTTCCGGAAAATGTTTTCCTTAATACCAAACACACCCGATATGTTGTACTCTTTTCTTAGCCTAGGTTTTCACTTTAAAAAAAATAACTTTTAACGGCAATAAATATACATATTAACAAAGAGTGCTAAAGTTTTTATCAGCATTAGATAATTGTCATTAGATCCAAAGTTTCTATATGCATAAGGTACATTTACAAAGAGTGTTAATTACCGCTAAAAATGCTTATTTAGCAGTAATTAAGCTATTGTCATTAATTAATTGTTGCTAAAGATTATTTTTAATGTAGTGAAAGAGTGCTAAAGTTTTTATCAGCATTAGATAATTTGTCATTAGATCCAATGTCGCTATATGCTTCAGGTACATTTACAAAGAGTGTTAATTGCCGCTAAAAATACATATTTAGCAGTAGTTAAGATATTGTCATTAATTAATTGTCGCTAAAGATCATTTTTGATGTAGTGCAATTTTTTATGTAGTGCACTACATCAAAAATAATATTTAGCGGCAATTAATTAATGACAATAGTTTAATTGCCACTAAATATGTTTTTCTTATAGGCAATTAGAACTCTTTGTAAATGTCCCTAAAGCCTATAGCGACATTGGATTTAGTGGCAATTAACTAATGTCAGTAAAAGCTTTAGCATTCTTTGTTAATATGCATATTTGTTCTCGCTAAAAGTTACTTTTGCTTTTGTTATAGTGTGCTCGCTACATTTTTTATTTATTTTCTTTTTTTATATTGTTACTTTTACCTTAGTCTTAAGTAATAACAACTCCTCTTTAATTATTTGAACTCATAAATGTATGAAACATCCCTCTTCTTCTTTTACTAGCGATTTCCTTAGCTCTGCGAGACAGATAGAATTCTTTCATTCTTAATCAAATGTCTTTAAAGGCCTTATATGGTGCGAACTGAGGGCAATTGCAAATATATAGAGATTTTGAGAACACCATTCAAGTAAAAAATTATAAGTTTAGCCCTTTTGGAATTAATTTTAGATATATGGATTTCTAAAGTTAGGCTTTGACAAAATATTCGAAGTTTGACATTTGCTTGTAAAAAGCAAAGTTCAAACATTTTTATGTCTGGACTTTATTAGTTTATACATATAAATATATGGTACTTCAATTTGATTTATTCATTTCATTTCACTCACAAGTCACAATACATATGATATCTGATCATTTCATTATCATTAATTTGAAGTCTGTACACGAATTTCATATTGGCTATTTTTGCACAAATTTTAAAACATTAGCTACCGCTTACATGACAGCGTCCCACATAGGCTGTGTCATGAAATTTTCATCGTAAATTCAAATTAATTGAAGTTCGAAAACAAATATCAAATAACTCTGTGATGATCATAAAATAACTAGTTCTCTCTAGCTCTTATTCTCTTCACGTTTGTTAATTAGTAGAAGTTTGTTACTTCATTAGGATTGGCCGGTAAGGTAAGGCCTAGCCCCCTTGCTTGTACTTATCCGTAAAGTTTTTTTATCTTTTAATAAAAGACCGCTAGACACTCTGTCTAGTGGTATAAATTTGATTTTTTTTTTAAAAAAAAGGAAAAAATGTTTAGACGATGTGTTTTGCCTTCTTGGTAGATGCCTTGGGCAATTTGTTTAAGATGAAAAAAAGGAAAAGAACCAAAGCAATTTGTTTAAGATGAAAAAGGGAAAAGAACCAAAAAAAAAAAACCATTGTTAGAATACCTATTCTTCTCCACTTTTTGAACCTCAAATTAAACTAAAATGAAACGTTTATTGTTAATTATGAATGTAATAATAACCTCTCTTGAAATTTATATTGAGTGCTTTCGTAGAGGCAAGATAGGCTAGCTTTCCATAATTAATTAAAAGGTGAAGGTAGAAGAATAGTTAGTTGTTAATTAAATAGACGAGTTTATTAAAAAAATGGTGCACAAAGCATCCCGTGTTCACGTAGGATTTAGGAAAGAGTCGCGCATTTTAAGAAGTGTGATGTAAACAACCTACTCTAATACAAGCATTTGTGACGGACTGACTGCTTTCATGACTCAGATACAATTTTACAGTTACTCTTAGACTCCCCTTCAAATATACGAGTTTATGTAAAACAAAATTCTCATTACACTCAAAAGAAAAGTGAAAAGAATAAAAAAGTGATAAAATTAAAATACTAGTGATGAAAAGGTAAAAGTAAAAAATCATAGTGATATCAGCATGTAAATTAAATAACATTCCCCTCCCTATAACCCTAGTGAAAGCTTTTTAAAAGCCAATATTCTTGCGTTTTAGCATATATATAGGTTGAAATTCTTGTTCTTTATATTAATTTGAATTTTTTACATAAATAATATCAATAGAAGAAATGAGATCTCTTGATTATCTTACTATTTGCATCATTCATAGAGTAGTTGTTGCATTTGAGCTTGATTCTAACTTCATCTATGACATGAGCTTGTTCATATTGTCGTTCCCATATCCAATAAAGGAGGAGTGCTACTATTGCAGTAAACTGACAGTCAACGTAAAATTAGCTAATTTCATAATGTATTCTCTTAATACAACTCCAATTCAATAGGGGTTGATCGAGGCATATAATAGTATAAATGTTGTTGTATTTGCAGCTTAATTATATATTTCTATCACACAAAAGTGAAATTGGTTGTTGAAACTACTCAATCATATATGATATATTAATTCTCATAAGATCCAAAAAGGAAAAACAAAAAAAATTAGCGAATCATTTTTTTTCTTTGCCTTTTCCTCCAATACGTTTACAAAATGTATAAAGAGATCTTTAAAAAAATTGGAAAATGGATATATTTATACCATGCTTGATCAAGCTCTTTAATTTCTAGAAATAATCTAAATTAGAACACTACAAATATTAATGAATTCTATCTTTTCTTTCACTAATATAATAATATTACAAGCTTAATCCCAATTGAAGATCCAAAGGTTTACATGAACTTTTTTGTTTAGTAGATGAAGAATTATCCAAAATAGTTGATGGAGGCTTCATATAATTATTTCCTCCATTTGTAAGAGTAAATGTATAATTGTTAGAATCTTGATGAAATGGCCACTTTGCTCCTCCTCCTTCTGATGAGACTTGATAATCATAATTAGGGTTGAAACTAATTTGGGATTCTTCATAAACATTAAATTGAGGATCATAAAATTGATAATTAATAATATTATTGTTGTTGTAATTTTGATTATGAAAAGGTTGAAGATAGCAACTTAAGCTTGCTTTTCTTGCTTGAAGTTGTAATCTTTTTTTCCTCATTCTTTCCTTTTTATGAGCATTTTGATGACCTCCCAAAGCTTGAGAATTTGCAAATTGTTTTAAACAATATTGACACTCAAATTTCTTCATTATTTCTTCATGATTTGATAATATTTTTTCTTGATGATGAATATTTCCTGATGAAACTGTGGAAGCTGATGATGAATTTACACTTTCTTGATCTTCTTTTGATGAATTATTTTGGACTATTTTTGGAGATTTTTTTGGATCATCAATAAGCTCAAAACCAAATATTTTAAGCTTCTTGTTGTTGTTGTTGTTGTTGTTTTCTATACATGATTTAGAAGAGGATTCATGATAATTTTCTCCATTTATATTGGATGATGGAGATTGAAAAGTACTAGAAACAACATGTTTAGCCATGTTAATTTTTCTTGAGAAAATGAAATGAATTTGAAAGAGGGAATAATAAAAGAAGGATGATGTTTTTGTGTGTGACTTATGGACTAATTTGTGTTTTGCATACTCTTCCTTATATAGTAGATTTCAATGGATTTTTGTCTGGTATACCACTCATGTGCATTGACACCATAAAGAACTTTTATACTATCAATCAATATAAACTTAATTTATTATAAAAAATTAATTAATATCATTGATTTTTGATGGACGTCTAATTTACTTGTAATTATATTATAAGTGATATATTTAAATAAGAAAATTACTATTTTTTTATGAATATATCTTCGATCGGAGATGATTTACTGGTAATTAATTATATTATAAGTGATCTGATTATGTGGATATTTTTATATTTGTGTATAAAATTTAAATACTTTTGACTATATGCAATGCAACTACTTTGCTTTTTATATATATTAAAAAAAATGGCATAGGGCATAAATGTAGCAATAGTCAATATTAAAGAAAGAGAAAGGGGAAAAAGAATAGTCATAATTAGGAAGCTGTCTCTCATGCAATATAAACAAATCTTGTAAAATATTAATGCATTAGATATACCATAAACTTTTCCAACCAAAGAGGATTCAGTGTGTATGATTAACGACTAAAATAATCATTTATTCTTACTTTTAAAAAAAAATGGAATTAAAAAACATGCAATTATAGTACCACTTGATTACTTAAAAAAATAAATAGAAATATTCCATGCTTGAAGAGAGGAGAATGTTTTAAATATTGTAAATGCAAAAAATAAAAGTCAAAAGAAAGATAGAGGATGTAATCACCTGGAAGGACTCAACAAATCTATCACTGTACTTAAAAGGTTTATTTATTACTTGTTTTATTGACCAATTTGGTTAGTGGATTCATGTATTGTCCTCTACCAAAACTTATAAAATACCAAGAAAACCCAAGTTCACCTATTCGTTATTCATTCTTAAGGAGAAGTTTTGAATTCAAATCTTAAATAATAAAGTCATGTTTTTCGTTATTCATTTTTAAACAGAAGTTTCAGATTAAAGCTTTAAATATTGAAGTCGTATTTCTCGTCATTCATTCTTAAATAGAAGTCTCAAATTCAAGCTTTAAATACTAAAGTCGTGTTTATTGTCATTCATTCTTAAACAGAAGTCTCAAATTCAAGCTTTATATACTGAATTCATGTTTGTTAGAGTCTTAGAGAGTATTTTACCCCACCCCTAATATGAAATTTCTCGATGCAAATCTAGATTTAGTTGGCCTTGAATTGATTAGTGAATTCATGTATTGTACTCTACCAAATCTTATAATAAAATACTAGAAAATTGAAATTCACATTTTTGGTCAGAAATTTTGGGTTCGAGTTCTAAATATTAAAATTGTCTTTGTTGGAGAGCGTTTTATACCCTTTCAATTGGGATTTCTTAGTGAATTTAGATTAAGCCGGACTCCAAAATAGATATCAGACACCCTATGAGAAATTTAAAAAAAAATGATATTAAATTTGATTTAAATAAACATCTATGGGTGACTAGTCCCATCTACTACAGAACACTAAAATTATGTTCATGCACTACTAAACTGTAGAGTTGTGATTATTCATCACTTAAATGAAGGTTCTTTGCAATTATCCAAACTCCTATTCACTAAAAAATGTATTAATAAATAGTTTAATCTTGACCTTGTCAAAAGGGATGTAATTAAAATAATAATGATGGAAGAGTAGTTGCTAAACAAAGGAATATTAAGGAAGTGGTTGATGAGGTAAGCATATATACTAATAAAGGTCTTCTATGAGATCTGAGCATATCTTCTTAGAGCATACAAACCTTATTAATTTATTTGTTTAAGGTGAATCAAGTCATCATCTAATATCATTAAAAAAAAATTAAAAAAATATACTTATCTTATTAAAGGGAAGTCTTGGAGGAATGATAAAGTTATCTTCGTACTCTCTTTGTCTCAATTTATATGACTTACTTTCCTTTTTAGTCAGTCCCAAAAAGAATGACACATTTCTATATTAAGTAACAATTTGACTATAAAATGTCTATTTTACCTTTAATGAAATGATTTACAGCCACACAAATTTCTATCATTCATTTTGGACTACAAGTTTTAAAAGTCTTCCTTTCTTTCTTAAACTCCGTGTCGAATCAAAGTACCTCACATAAAATAAGACGGAGGGAGTATGATTTATTGATTATAGGTTCGAATCATGGAAGCAGTCACTAGAACTTGCATTATAATAGATTGTCTACATCGCATTCCTTGATGTGTGGCTTTTTTCTGAACTCTGTTAACGTAATATGCTTTGTGCACCATGCTATCCTCTTTAATTTTGTATTACATTACATTATATTATAATACATTAAGCAAAGACATTTGTGTTGACAGTTGTCCCCTTTGGATTGGGACCCATAAATTGTAACTTTGTGGGACATGTTAGAAACTATTAGATTTTGTGTCTATTCCATTGTGTTGCAAGATCTTCCATTGGTGAATATGAATAGTCCACCAATCAATCTTTTCATTCTCATCAATTCCCACTCCTTTTTCTTCAATTTTTTTTATTGGATTTTTTCCATCTCTTTTTAGTTTTTTTTTAAAAAAAAAACATGAAGTTGGTGTCCAATATAATTAACTTGCACACATTTTGACTATTTTGTGTATTTTTATTATCACTCGCCAATGTAACATAAATAGGATAATTTTGCTCACCAAAACTTAGACAAATGAAATTTGATTCCTAATTTCCAAAATTTACATATATATCATTGACTAATAATCCACACACTTGGATGCTCTTTCTAGTCTATTCGAATGCTTTAAGAGAAGAATTTCAACTAGGCGTGTCGTAATCAGACAGTTCATTTATATCAACGAATTAAGTTTTTATCAGATGCTTATTCAATTACAATAGTTATTATCTTAGAAAGTCTTCTTCTCTTTTCTTTTTTTTGACAAAAATTAAAAAAAAAAAAAAAAGACTTTCTGAGATAATAATCATCTGTTAAGCAATTACTCCCTATAACTATATTTGAATTTTGAAATCAGCTCCTACATCAACATGTGGAATAAATTCTTCAATTTATTTTTGAAGGACTAATCTTGGATTAGAATTTTGGTGGGTGGGTGGGTGGGGTGGGTTGGTTTGGTTTATTAATCTTGATTGATTTCTTCTACATTTTATGTATCTTATTCCTATCTTTTGCCTTTGTGTAGATTACAAGATCACAAAATGGCCCCTACCATCAGCTAACCCCTTTAAAAAGTCTTACTTTCATCCATTGTATTTTACTTCTAATCCTAATCAACGGACAAAATCCCTTAATTAAGAAACCCAAGTATTATTTTAATATTAATTAAGATTTTACCCAAAAGAATGCCAAAATTGACATGTACAACCAACATAAAGTCAAAAATATTTAACTAGAAAAAGAGAAGCTTCAATGAAGCATGGTTTGTTCTCTAATTTCTTTTCTTTGGTTTGATTAATTAATTAATTAATGTTAGCATGTCATTAAGGAATGTTTTAATTAACTTATCAATATTTATCGCGTGTTTAGTAGAGCTATTCCATGATTAATTAAGACAATTCAAATCAAACTTATTTCAAAGAGTTCATGTGAGATACATATATATAGTTCAACTAAATGGAACTTTAGGTGGGGAGAAATTTAATTAAGTTCTTTAATCCGGATATTATAATTAACTGTTGTCGTTTAAGTAAAGCAAGATAAGATAATAAGTAACAAGAAACAGGAGTAATATTATGAAATGTGATAATACAAGTAATCCCTTTGCACTATTTATGTTATATATCACCAACACGGGTGGTGAGAGTGAAAATTACTATTTTATTCTTAATCAGAGATTTCGGTCCTTAGGTCTGAGTCTCCCTAAATATGAAGTCGGCATTTTTGTTAGGGAGCATTTTACCTCTTAATATGACACTTTCTGATGTGAATACAAATTTAGTCAAACTCTAATGCGGATACCAGATATTGTAGGAGTGGTAAGTACTATTTCATCATTAATCAGAGGTCTCGGCTTTGAGTCCCACTAAATATAGAGTCATCGTCTTTGTTAGGGAGCACTTTACCCCTTAATGTAACACTTTCTGATGCGAATACAAATTTAATCAAACTTTAATGTGGATACTAGACACAGTATAAAAAACAAACAAACAAAAAAGTTAGATCAAAAGATATTGGAATTTTTAGTTGAACTGGGCATATGCCATCTGTCCTCCAATTCAAAATGATTGATTTAAGATTTTGTTCTTTAAAAAAACAAAATATTAATGCCACTTATATCACCAATAGCATAATTGGCAATGACAAAACCACTACTTATGTAACTTTAGAAATATTTTTGCAGTTCAATGTACAATAAGATAACAAGTGTACAATCAATCAAATCATACTATCTCAAAATCTTGCAAAGTGTCCAAATTTTCTATCTATAATAATATTGAAGATTATGCAGAGAGTTGTACATATATAATTCAAAAATTGGACAATAGTATGAAATTAATTAAGTTAGTTGCATGGGAAAGAAAATGGACAATATTGACCATAAACCTAATATTCTAGCAACATGTTTGTTTATTAATATACCTTATTCTAGCTAAGATGAAATATTGAATTAAGTAGTTGTGAATGAGATCATGAGAATCCATTTGAATGGTAGAATAATCAATTGAGTAGGGACTAAAGTTTTCAAACTCTCTAGAGACATGTTAATTAATTATTTATATTATTATATAAAAAGTGTCACCACAAGTTTAAATAAATAATTTAGTATAAAGACTTTAGGATCAAAAAGAAATTAAAAGCACAAGTTTTTGTACCAAACCTTTGATGGAAGTTGATATGGTCCCTCTATAATTTTATCCACACATGAAATAAAACTTGGATTTTTTTATTATATGTCTTTGATATAGAGAAAAAAGTTTATTTTATTTTATTTTATTTTTCCTTTCTTTCTTGAAAAAGCATGAATGGAAATCATATCTTTTTGGATTTTAATAAAAAGGATATATTTTCTAGCAAAATCTCCAAGTTTACGGCTAAAAGATTTTCGAATAAATGTTTTGTCTAAAAATAATAATATTTAGTCTATTTTTTCGACTGAAGATCTGTTTTAGAGATCACAACAAATTGTTAGAAACTTTCGGTACTTGGTATCTCAACTACATTTGGCATTTCATATTTTAGTTGAAATGATATGAAAAGAAATTTGTTTGTCTGGTCTTGACTTGACAGTTAACACTTAACACAAACAGAGGCGGAGCCAACTTGGAGTTAGAATTCATCTGAACTCCCTTTAGAGGAGAATTACATTATTTATACATGGTTAAAATTACTTTTTATGTATATATAGTAGATGTCAAACTTTCTTCGACTAGTTCGTGTGTTTACTTCTTCAAAATTTTGAAACCCTTAGAGAAAATTCAGGCTCCGCCACTAGACATTGAGCTTAAAAAATAAAGTAAACATTTGAATCTTGTGATTTATGAAAGAAGTAAAATGTATAAAATGTTCATTAAGCTAGTGGTCTTAAAGCATGTTATGTAAAAAATCGAAATTAAAAAGTTGTCTATAGAAAAATAGATGAAGCTTCCATTGCTCCCCAAAACACATTTTTGTGTTTAGTTAACTGTTCATCTGCCGCTATTGCGGGAATCACTAGATACAAACTCAACTACTTAATTTTCAAGCAAAATTAAGTACTTGTGTTTGTTTAACTACTTGAGATGTTTGGTCAAGTCCTATAGCGAGCGAGCACACAGACACACATACATAGTTCGAGAAGAAAACAGTTCACACAGACACTCGTCGTGCATTTCCTTATCTTACATGTAGTTCATACCAAAAAAGAAAGCTGATCGACAACGGGTTGAAAAATACCTTAAATGGGTATCAGCACCAGATGGTATGTTTAACGTAACAAACGTTTTTGTTTTCATGCCGGAGGGTTTACTGGTGTGTAATTCCATAACAATGAGGATAGCACAAAAACAAAATAGTAGCAAACAACAAAAGAATCAGACTGCTTTTGGCAAAATATTTTGCCCTATGTAGGAAACTACAGAATCGACAAGGGGCTAACAACTGATCCATACAGATTCGCCCAGCTAGAACGAGAAGGAAATACATGCTCTACAGACTACAAGACATATGCAGAGTTGCAAGATCTCTCACTTCAGCTCTCATGGTTTTCACGTCAAAGCTCCAGAATGTATCTGAATTGCATCAGTTCACGTAATCATACTTGTCTCCTGGCACGAGATGCTAATGCAAGCAGAATCTTTTTTCTCGGACCCTACAAATTTAGGCATCTCTTTAGGAAAAGCTAGGAAAGTAAAAATGCACTATCTGAGAACTGTTAAACCAATAAAGGAAATGGGTAAAGACGGTATATTTTAACGCATGCCAAACTACGGATATGTCATATGGAAAAGTTGTTACTTATTCCCCATAGTCAATTTCCTTTTGACTTACATCCACAATATCGTGGATGTCGGGTTGAAAATAACAGATGAACACGAAGAAAGGCTCCCTCTATCTCATCAGTGTGGATATGAATGCTATCCTGCTCCCTTTTCTGAGAACGTAAGTCATGACTTCTCTTTTCAAATGAATGACTACTTGACTTTACATAGTTATAGGAGAAGGATTAATATATGTTCCTTGTAAAATATACATATATCAAGGGAGCATACATGGATCAATGTATTCTTTTATCAAAGAAAAGGCTGCAATTGTGAAAATGGTCTCATGTAACTTTGTATTGTGTAATATATTTTAAGGATTTCCTAGTCGGAAAGTGAATACAGTTTGAGAGAAGCTTAAAGAAGAGGTAAACTTCAGTTTCTGAGTGCCGCACATGAGAGAAAAAGAATTCAATTAAGCAGATAGGGAAAACCTAAAAAGCATGACCGTTGACACCCCGAAAAAATGTGAGAACCAAGAAAAGAAACACTCCTATATACAACAAAATCCAGAGCATTCAACTGAGAATACTAGGTCTTCAAGAATGATCAAATATCACATTTAATAAGAAGCATACCATGGGAACTCCCAACTCTTTCAGATCATTGTCACCCATCTGCTTCAGTGAATACAAATCCACCTGCAACACAGAACAAGGTAAATATAATAGCTGAAAAGAATTTACACCTACGATTAATCAACTATTCAATAGAAAAAGACACATCAATACATTAAGAAAAATGAGTGATCAAATCAGCAAATCGAGCCCAACACTTCAGAAAACATGAATAGATATCCTAAAACCCTTCTCTGTGACTACCCATACACGAAAGACATTCACATCTAAACTTGACAGAAAAATGATGTGGGAGGGTTACAGCCTGCAGAGCTCCAATAAGTACCACAGTACCTGCAACCTCAAGATGAATTCCTCATTGAAATTACGAATTTTTACACCATGCCGCTAAAGTTGCAAGTATTATAATAAGGTCATTAATATATACACACTATGGGAACCAGGCTTCTCCCTGGGCTCGTGTTGGCACTACTCCTTGGACCAATGCACAGAAAATATCATCATGCTCTTTCTCAAGCAAGGAAACCACCTTGCTGTAAGTTGTTTACCATTTTTAGTTGCCCGTAGAAGTCACCCACACCTACTTCACTCTAATGGCTATCGTCCAACACATAACAGTGTCACTGTCAAATTCTAGTTCTGAATCCACTAATCCAGTCACAGTACATGGCAAACACATTGCAAAAAAAGTGTGTTTCTGTAAGCTCATGTTCCCCTGGGCCAACCTTAACAATTCAGTCTTTCTGGTATTCTGTCCTCACACTGACTAGAAAAGAAGAATGCTACAGCTCCATTCTATAACTTTTTCCACCCAAATTGTTCAATTCTTAACTTCACACTGAATGTGCTCTTAGTTTCTGTCAGAATGCTAACAATCCTTTACAGCCACAACCATTAATTTCTACCTAACTACTTAAACATAAAATTAAATTAACCATAAAAGGGTTACACATCTAGCATTCTTCAAATCCCTGATCTGGGCCAACTTTACTGGGCATAAGTACGGAAATAATTTCGTTCCTTGGATAAATGAACTTTGAAAGTATTTTGATGCATCAATTGCAAGAACGGAAACCCAAAGGGGTATTCTCTTCTCACACTTGCAACATCAAGTAGATATGAACTATATATATTTCTCAAAAGTTCAATACTCAAAGCAAGTGACCATATCAAGTAGCTTGAATGCAAAACCCAATCCATAAGATCTCATAACTGAATACGAACAGTATAGAGCTTCAACAAGTTTTAATGGTATATAGCATTCATTGATGCATGACTTCATTGCTTATCCTAAACATGCAATGGTGCTTAATATTAACAAAGTTGAGATGCTTCACCAAAAAAAATATATCAACAAAGTTGATGTTAATAAATTCAATGATGTTGCAACTGAAATGATACTAGAAGGTGATAAGCATACTTCCTCAGCCTTGAAATGGATAGCATATTTCTCTAGACCCAACGAGTGCAAAAAGCTATCAACAGTAGGTTGATCCTCAACCTGCATTAAAGGAAGGAGAAAGAACTTTTAGAGAGGAGTAAACCAATTTTTTTTAACTTCTTATGTTCTTTTTAACCTCCAATTGTTATCCATCATACTCAGTATGCAATATATCAAGACATGGCTATGGCCCAATTTTTCAGACAAGAAAGTAAAAATGTCTAATCATGTCAGTAGCTAAGCATACCACTTTATCTCTGATCGGGAATGAGAATACACGCTTCATAATTCCACCATACAACATCAAATTTTTCCAGGACCCAGTGAGGTTAGTCTACTTAAAATGTGAATAATTTTTTAAAGAAGAATAAAGTCGAGAAGGTGCAAAGTGCACAAACACCAAAATGATTGTAAAGAACACAACCACAGAATATGAAGAGCCAAAAAATATCCAAAAAGGGACATTTGTAATAATTCTCAAGAATGGATAACAGATGATCACAAACAAGCAACCCTCTTTCATTATTACTTTGGACTAGGTTAACCATTTTTCTTTTAGCAACTCTTATCTATAAAAGATATGTTTTTACAAGAAAACAACTTGATGTTTATGAGCATCTGTTGTAATTAATATTGGTATGGAAGTGATGCAGAATAGCACTTCAACTATCAGAGCTCACATACTTGATGGCAGAAGTAGTTTGCGGCCCTGGGAATAGGATAAATATAATGTTTGATTATCAGGAGAAAGTCTCACCATATAATCATCTAAGTTATCAATATCTCAACATAGTAAAAGAGGAAACAAAGAAAAGGCATAAAGTCAAGTAGATTGTACTGCATATGAACTTTTCTGCACTAGACTCCGCGATTGAGGGATTGGGGCACGCAATGGTGCAACAGTCTTTCCAGGCCCGGCAGGTTGGGATGTGTTTGACAGGTACCCTGTAGAAGTCATGGGGCGTGAAAGCTCAGAGACATCTTTCCTTGTGTATGAACTGAGTCTCGGGTCGTCATAAGGCGTCACTGGAGGTCTTCTCTGCAGTTCCTCCCCTCTCCTTGGTGGTGAAATACCTCTAGAAGAACTATGAACTCCATCTGGTGATCTTCGCCTTAAACGATCCAGTGTCCAGGGGGAATAAGAATTCCTTATTGAGTCCATCATGGGTAAAGCATCTGCATTTCTTGCCGAGGGAGCTCGTCCCAGTATGCTCACACTCCTTGACTCGGGTGTATTATACCTACCATCCTTTAGCTCCGGACGGTGCCCTCTAAAATCCCTGGTTTCAGGCATGTACTGTCTTGAATCTTTGATTTCAGGCAAATATTCTCTAGAACCTCTTGAATCAAGCATATGCTGTCTATCATCCCTTGGATCAGATACTCGTGGTCTATTATCCCTCGGCTCAGGTACTCGTGCTCTATTATCCCGTGGCTCAGGTACTCGTGCTCTATTATCCCTCAGCTCAGGTACTCGTTGTCTATTATCCCTCTGATCAGGTATGTGATGCCGTGAACTAGGTTTTGCTGTTGAAGACTGAGCAGGCCTTGATAGGAAATCACGAAGATCCACCCCATTCTGCTGGCCATTGCTTTGGCCTCGGTCAAGTGCAGTTTTCCGCATGATTTTATATCGCAGGTCATCTTTACCAAGCCGCCCATCTTCAATAAATCACAAGGAACAAAATTAACAATCTTGAATTTGGTTGTACATGCAACAAACATGAATATATAGTGGAGAAGCAGTGGGATTATTACCTTCAATGCCACTAGAGGCACGAGAGCCCAATCTACTTCCATCTCCTCGCTGACTGCAAAATATGAAATGTGGATATTGTGTGTGAAAGCATAGAAATTACTCCTACAAAGGGGTTGCAATCACCTCATTCCATTCATAGGAAATTTCGTTTTCAACATTTAGATTACAATGCTAACAGTTATGTGGTTAGATTTCAGTTTACATTTAAATAAATTAACAACCATTAGTTTGTTGTTCTTCTTCTTCTTTTCCTTTGATAAGGACTAATCATTGGTTTCCTCCCATTCATAAAATGTTTTAAATTCAGTATGTTGCCACAAATTAACGCTAAACATTCGGCATAAAATCTAAAACAAAAAGACCAATTCACACAACTAAACAATTTCGAGAAAAACGAAAGAAAGTTCACCGTTTATTATTGAATTCAGTAGTTGAATCTGCAATGCTACCTAGTCTATCTCTGACAGACCGTTTACTCCCAACTGCTGGCCTTGAATCAGGAAAGGGATGATCTAATACAGGTCCTGCCTTCTTTACCACCTTTCAATTTACAATGAAAACCACAGATGAAAAACCAAAATCAAAACTTTGTAACAAACAATATCAAATTTATCAACATCTCCGTAACACCATTTCCATAACATATTGTATCACTATCCCCTCCAAACCTAACAATGAAACATTCAAAGATAAATTCAATTGTATCTCTCTGCAACACGAAAACAATCAAACATGCATTCAACGAATTGCAATAACGAACTATATCTACAAGATATATCCTCCGCAACAGATAACACAGCATGATTCTACATTTCTAAATTTAAATTACCATAAAGTAAACAAAAAAAATCATATAAAACTGATGAAACAGCATCGTTTCTCCATTTCCGAGCATCGAAACTTCAAAAAAGCAAAAAAAGCAATAGACAGAAGAAACAAAGAGAGACTCGAACATAGACCTACCTGACCGCTGCGTCCTAGGGTGATTGTAATTCGAGAACTCGAAGCCTCCGCCATTTTAACAACTCCGAAGCCCCTATCTCGGCAAATCAATGTATAGGCCGGAATTATACCATCAAAATCCTTCAGAAATGGCGAAACAGCAGCTCCGATACGAAACTTGAAATCGGGCTTTAGGGTTTCACTGCAAGAGATGTAGGAGGGGTGGGGTGGGGTGGTGGTGGGGGTAGACAGAGGGTCTGTCTTACTGTGTGTGTTTTTTTGGTGCCAAGTGTGAATAGATCGGTGATGCGCACGTGACCCCTGAGCGCGTACAATTCAGATTCGTAGATGGGCTTTACAGAAAAATGAAGGCCCACTTGAATGGGCTTTGTAGCTTCCATCATTTGGGCAAAGTAAACGAATAGCCCAATTCTAGTTTGCAATATTACGAATATTATCATATATGGGTGCATCCAGATATACATATTTCAGGATACATGAGGTCAGAATTTGGGTTCGCATACATTTGGAATGAATAGGGAAATCTCGCTATTTACCATCTCATCTCGCTTTGCACTCTCATATCTCATTCGTGTATTTGGTATGCAAATACATGCAAATCACACTAGATACATGTACATAGTGTGTATCTAGAGTGAGTCGCATGTATATGGCAGAGGCGGAGCCAAAATTTTTAGTAAGGGGTTCAAAATCTGTAGAAATAGACACACGAAGCGGCCGAAGGGGGTTCGACATCTACTACATATACATAAAAAATTATTTTAACCATGTATAAATAATATAATTTTCCGCCGAAGGGGGTTCCGAACCCCCTAATACTAAGGTGGCTCCGCCCCTGGTATTTGGGATACATAAACAAATCTCGATTGCCTCTCTCTCATCTCGCTCGACAGTCTCATATCTCGTTCATGTATCTGGTATGTAAATCACACTAGATACATGTATATAGTGTGTATCTAGTGTGATTCACATGTATCTAGTATACACAAACAAATCTTGTTTGCCTCCCTTCCATATCGCTCACCACTCTCATATCTCGCTCATGTATTTGATTTGAAATATGATATGAAATTATTAAATAGTGAGATAAAACATAATTATTTTAAACTATAGAGAAAATTAGTAAATATGATAGAAATATTTGTATAATTACATAGATTCTCCCTTATTGAAGTTACTACTATAGTTGTATAAAATTTTATAAATTTAGCCGCTTGGAAATCAAATTTTCACTCACAAGTCACATCTTAAAATGCAAAAAAATTGTGTATGAAGTTTAGCAGCAACTTTCAATTTTTTTGGTCTAAAATTGTAGAACAATTATTTGGCAAATCAAAATTGAATACACGAACTTCATCTATTTATGACAACTTCGAACATAAATATCTTAAGTTAATTAGCTTCTCAAAATCTATCTTCATATATGTAAACTTAATTTGTTAGTTTCCTTAAATTACTACCCATGCGAATTGTCACATGAAACGTGTGTGTTTACTTGTGCAATTTTATACATATTTAAATGCATATTTGTGCACATCCCAAGTTGTAGAGCATAGATATTAGATGAGACCAAATTAAAAGATACGTTTATGTATTACATCTAGTATTTACTTTCTATATGTGAGTTATTTATGATGGCTTTCTTTTTGTTATTCTTTTGGCCCAGGAGTGCAAGGAAACCAAAGGTGATATAGGTTTCCTCTTATCCAACAAAACTTTGGAGATATTGCATATATATATTGGTTAACTTAGACAAAGTCATGTTTATTCCATTTTCACTTTCTTAACTTGACATTTGGAATAAGTACTCTTACTCCATCACTTAATTTACTTCTTCCAACCAATCATACTTAAACTAATATATAGGTAGCACACAACTTCTAATCTTTTTGTATCACCTTTGAATTTTATATTTGAACTATCAAATGTATGAATTTTTTATTTGAATTATATATCGCCAAATATTTATCAAAACACACCTTAACTATCAATTGTTCACTTTTCCTACCTCAACAATATTGGTATTTTAAGTATAGGAAAAATGGACAATTGATAATTAAATGTGTTTTGATAAATATTTTATGATAATTCAAGTTGATACTCGCAACACGAGATATTCAAGGACCATTAAATGAAACACATGGATTATGACATGATTTAGGAGCATTATATCTTTTAGAAGTGCATTTTCGTGGAGATATAGGTTAAGAATATTATGTCAAACAAACAATAAAATATTGCTTTAATTTTATATCTCTATGAGCAGATGATGAATCAATATGGTACTAGAAAAAGGGTAGTATTTCACATCAGAGATATACAAGAATATAAAATATGAGAGATAATTTAAGTAATGGGTATATATATTTTTTGAATCCCAACAAACAAACATAATCATTTCTCTTTGGAGAATAAGGTTACAAAGGGACAAGATTTGATGTAAAAACAACGTACGTTTTCCATTTAACACTTTATCTATCTATTCTAACTATTTATAATTAATTATTATTGCTAAAATAATAATAAAATATTCCGTGTAATCTTACTAGAGGAATCTGATGTGGCTAAAATATTCATGCCAGAAGACTAGTTTATATTTATAGTAAAATAGTCTAAATCATTGAAAATGTCAAAATTCAACATATTCAAGAAATTTAAATATGTTCTATATTGTGTCTTTAAAAGTGTGGAGCGGAGACATTGGGAGTGAAAAATGAAATTGTAGTTGTTTGTATATCTTATGAAGGTAAAGAGACTTTTTTTTTATGATAGACTCTTGAATAAAGTAAAACATATATACAGAGGTTTGGAAATGAAATGGTAATAATAAAAATCATGATGAAAATAATAATAAAAAAGAATAATAATAACAATAAATAATAATACGATAATCGAAATCATATATATATATATTATTTATGGTAATAACAATTTAATACAGGCTTAAGAGTTAGAAATTATATTCTTTGCCTCATGAGTGAAAACATTTTGTGAATCCATCATTATTTTGTCATCATAATAATAATAATAATAATAATAATGTTCAACTTATATAATCTGCTGTGCAGTTTAATTGAAAATGTTGGACACTGATTTGAACACTAAAATGAAATTTCTTCAAATATTTTGAAATAGAGATAATAATAGAAAATGTGAATTATTTGATACGACTCGTTTATAATTATGCAAACACATCAACTTATTAACCTCTCAAAAATCACAATATATCGCTACAAGGCCATCGAGTTTATAAAAAATCAGCCAAAATAAAAGCCAGAAAATACAATATATTTGTGAATATTTTATTCTTTATTTTTCCAATATTTAGATCGATAAGCAACAAATATGAAGTTAAAAAAATGTAACACACCAATGATCTTGATATGTATATTTTTTCATATTTTCATGAAAATTAAGGAATAAGAAAAGAGAGAAGATATCTTTTTTTTTTCTTCAGAATTATGAAAGAAAAATCAAGAATTAAGAATATTACACAATTGTAGATCTCGATTTCTATTTACTTCACCTATCATCAATATAATCTTTTTTTTTTAATGTCATCAATATAATCACATGTATATAAGACATGAATTAATTATATCGAAAATAGAACACTAATAATGTCTTATATAGAGAGTACAAAAATTATGAAGCTCAAACAATATCATCATCATGATATATATGATCCCTCAAAGAACAAACAAACAAACATTTATTTTATTACATGGTTATAGAAATATTCAAAAACTCACCATCTCCTTGATATATATTCTAGTTAGTTACACCAGCATAGTATATATATCTCGAACCAAACAACATAGCAATGATGTATCACACAAAAGAAGAAAAAAAAACCACAAAAATTAAAATAAAATAAAAAAAGAAAGATAGACTAATTAATAGTAAATATTGAAATGAAAAAAAAGGAAAATGATTTCTCAAACTCGCACACATAAAATCTAAATTAGTCGGACCAGTAGGCTTCAATTCCCGGGGAGGGAGAAAAAGAGAGAGCATATAGAAGACTAAGAAGAAATTAACCATTTAACCTTCTTTTCACTCATCATATATAGTTGTGAAGTAGCTATATATAGCTAACTAGGGTTTCTTCTTCTTCTTCTTCAAAGTGCCCATCTTCAATCTACAACAAAAACACCTTCTTCTTCTTCTTCTTCTTCGGGATCTTGATCTTCTTTTTCTCTTACTCTTTTTCTCTTTAAGTTCATAAGAAGGTAAAAGGAAAAAGATTTAATATGATGAAAGTGAGGGAATAATGATGAGATCAAGAGGTTATTAGAGGACATGATGATTACTAATTTATTTATTTTTTTGAGAAATTATAGATGCAAATTCTCAAAAAAAGTTTTTTTTTCTTCTTACTCTTGATGATCTTTCTTCTATATCATCATTGAGAGAAAAAGAGTGTATAGAGAGAGAGAGAGAGAAGTAAGAACTTATATTCTTTCTCTTTTCTTGAAGTTATAATATGTGACTTTATTTCCTTGTATTTTTTTTAAAAAAGAATGTAGATAATTATTTTCCAAGAAAAGAGACTTTTTATTATTTTAATTTTTCTTGGGATAAGTTTTAAGAGACTTTTTTTTCTTTACCCTACAATCAAGCCTAATTCTCTTTGTGATGATGAATGATCCCCCTCCTTATTAGGTCAAAGCCAAGAGTCAACTTTTTATATCATAAGTACTTCTAATGCCAAATTATTACTAGTTTCTTTTGTTTGAAGTTTTTGACAAGATTTAAAAAAATCCACTTAAGATAATTAAACATTGATGTTCATTAAAGTTGTTAATACATCATAAAGGATAAAAGATAGAAGACCATACGTTTTTTGTATATATAAGTGTAATAACAGAATTTTTACGCCACCAAGTTTCATGCTGTATCAAGTAACTTTTTTTTATTTTCAAAACTACAAATTCATATTTTAAGGAGACTTACTTCTCGATATCCTTTGAACGATCAAACTTACACTGATGATTTATATAACTTAATATTTCTTTTTAGGAATAAGGGTCTGAAAAATACCTCAATTTTGGTCGAATTTGCTGTTGCGATACTAAACTTTCATGAGGACCTATTACCTCCCTAGACTATTTAATACCGTATTTTAAACATATATATTTGCCCACATGGACATAAAAAATAATGCAAAATTATAAATAGTAATGTGTCCACGTGGGCACATATATACCTTTAAAATACACTTTTAAATAGTTCAAGGGGTAAAAAAATACGGTATTAAATAGTCTAGAAAGGTAATAGGTCCTCATGAAAGTTTAGTATCGCAACAGCAAATTCGACCAAAATTGGGATATTTTTCAGATCCTTATCCCTTCTTTTTTAAAAAGAACTTATGAAAGGATATAGAGAGGAAATCAATGCCCTAATTAAGGACAATTGCTCATTGGTCAATAATTATGAGGAAATTGCTCGAATTCTTGTTTGCGTTTTTTCTACTTTCATATCTAGCTAAAGATTCAATTGGTGACAACTGGATTTTTTTCAAAATTAATATATAATTTAATATTACAATGGAAGAATTTGACTGTGAAAATGTATAATTATCTCGTCTAAAAGTTTAAACCAGTTGAGAAAGCATGATATGACAACTACTTCATTATTATGTCTCAACAATAATCCTCATGTGAACTAACTGATTTTTTTTTATGGATCAAACATGTCAAGATAAAAAATTTTCTTTCCGGTGGCTAGCTATGAGATTTGAACATAAGATTTTTGCATGATATCATGTTGAACTGTCTAGTAGCGAAGCAAAAAAAAATTACTAAAAAAATTCAAACTATAAAAAGGTAACCATATGAAAAAATTCAAATACATATTGCTTAGCAAAAAATATTTCTATAGTATCATGACTACTAATTAAGATCCACCCAAGAAAACAATATTAATGAAACTAAAAAATGATGATTCGTTAATTAGGGCTAAACCTAACTTGTCATACCAAACAAGTACATGATAATCTAATTAAGAAATGAAGAGACGGAATAATATTGTTAGTTACTAAATGTGGTTGAGACCTTCTTTATAATTAAAACTTAGAATTACAGAAATAATTAAAACTCCAACTAAAAAAGTGGCAGACATGATAGAAATATGTTACAGTAAAAAGGTAAGATAATATAATAAGGGACAAAGAATAAAGAGTTCATTAAAAAGTTAGATGACATATTGAAAAGTAAAATCAACTTGTTAAATTATTATGACATACAATTTTGTTTGGATGCTAAAGTCAAAGGTTTAATCTTTGTAGATTTTTTTTTGTTGCTAAACCAAGTACACTAGGCTAAGAGAATAATCTGATGATCATTCACTTTTTAAACAGATACAAAATGCCAGTGTTACATTATTCTCCAAATTCGTTTTCGTTAAAAAATTACACCATATAAATATATAAAATTTAAAAACTATATGTATATAATATGTTAAATCTTATTTATATATATTGAATCTCTTTAGTAAATATTCAGATTATAGTTACCACAAGAAATTAAATCACCTCCCACTACCCCCTGTATATCTTACTTTATATTTGACTCTTAACAAAAGTTACCACTTTCCATTTTAGTGGTTTGATATTTATATAGTAACATTTTTTTTCTACTTTTTTTCTTTTTTTCATTATGGTTGATATACTATAGTTTGGTGAGGTTTTCTTCTGATGCCATGCTAGGTCATCCTAGGTATAATGAGATGCTTCTCAGTACGTAGGTAAATAATATTAACATATTGTATTTACATTTGAACAATACAATATTAAATATTTCAAATGAGTTACTGATAAAGATTATAGTCATAAATATTAGAAAAAATATCGTATATAGTAACTGTTGATGATGACTGATGATTGTAGTGAAAGTTGGTAATAGTAATTGTGCGGTGCGAGGTGGTTAATTAGTGTTGTACATACGTAGTTGATGGTGGTGCGATTGATGGCGATGGCGATTAGTAGTTTGGTGCGAGACTGCGAGGTGAGTGGTGACATGACAATGTTATAAACTTACAATGGTGGTGATTGATAACGATAATTAATATAAATAGAGTAATAATATAATTGTCTTGTTTTTTTAGTTTAAGGATATTTTTTATATTTTTAAAGCTATTTTGTTTGTTAACGGATATATTTGAGGCAAAACATAACCATAAGAATATTTTTGAAGTCGAATTTAAGTTTCAGAATGCTTCAACTTTGTAATGAGTACTGATTGTATACATACAATAATATAAAGGAACAAAAGGGAAGTCATAATTTAGGTGTGAATAATAAAGTCTCCTTTAGCAAATTAGGGAAGCATAATAAGGGCCACCTGCCACCATTCTTGTGCAGCATGCCCCCACACATTTTTTTCGCTCGATATTCAATATTCATATTAAAGAATTAATTAATTTGAATTCATGGTGTACAAGTCATTTAATGAAAAAAATGCTTCTAATATGACTTTTTTCATATTCAAAGTCCGAACACAAAACTTCTCATGACGTAGTTAAGAGATTCTATTCATGATTATTGATCCCACAATTCCATCTTCCTTTTTTTTTAATTTTAATTTTCATTCAGTGTTTGATACGCATATTTATCCCTGATAATCGCGCCTCAAAGGCCTATTTAAGGCGGAAGAGTTCCTAAGATGATTCTTTTCATATTCAAGATTTGAACTCCAGGTATACCTACAGAAAAACATATATAACAACAAATTTTATCTATCCCACTGCAATCTTTATTGGTCCCACAATTCATTTTTTCATTATAATCTTCAATCCTTCATTCTTCAAGCTGTTGGTTATGTATGTGTCTTTTTTCTACTATGACAGTGTGACACAGAGGAATGAGGAGGACAACATCATCAATTCAGCATTCATTGCTATACAAGAAAAAAGAAAATTCTTTGAATTTGTAATTCTTAAGTTGTTGACACCTAAAATGCAAAATTTAATTAATAATAACTGTCACAAAAGGTGTAGAGACATATAATGTGTGATTAGATCTAGGCAGATTCCAAAATAGGAAATTGGTGAATTAATAATTTGAATATAGGTTTTGAGCTTAATTCAGATTTCAAAAGCTAGTTTAAAAGGAGAAGAATTGTCCAAATCAGGAATCTCATCGATTATCAATGTGGTACATTTCTCTTCAACAATGTATTAATTTCAAATTTATTATGGTTAAACATAAAAATATCTTAAGAAAAGACTAAATTTTACATATTTTTATCTAAACTTTGTAAATTTATAAGACAATCAAATTCAACCCTAAAATATAGCTCACAAGAGGAGGGTTACTCAAGTCCATATGAGTATATCAGTAATGTGGGACTCTAACACTCTCCTTCATGCTCAGACTCAATTGAAGCATGGATTAGAAGCTCAAACAAGGATGAGCATGACTTTGATCGTTGTAACTTAAATAATAATGTAAAAATTGATCCACCAGGTAAAATTGCTAAGGCTAAAAGTAAAGAAACTTATTGAAATCTCACTAGTTTAGGAGCTAATTACTTAGATGCATTCTAGTTTGCAATATTACTAATCTTATCAGATTTTAGTGTGTCCAGATACATGTATCGGGATATATGGGATCAAAATTAAGTGTAATTCATTCTAGATGCATTGTATTCAAATGGATTCGCATGTATCCGAGATACATAACGAATCCCACTCGCCTCCTTGTGCCTCCCTCCCATCTCTCCCGCCACTCTGCAAATCACACCAAATACATACAAATACATGTATTCAATGTGTATCTCTAGGAATCGCATGTACCTAGGATACATGACTATCTCGCTCGCCTCCCTCCCCATCTCGCTTGCCTCCCTCCCTATTTTAATGTATCTGATAGCAAAAATACATGTATTTAGATGTATCTTTTTCAATATATGGTATAAAAATTTTAATTGACGGTACGATACGTAATTATTTGAAAGTACGAATATAATAAGTATGTATAGTATGGATGTATGTCTAATAAAGTAGTTTTCCTAAATTTAACTAGGGCATAATTATTTTAAGGGCAAATTACAGAAATCACATACTTTTAAGGCAAAATTACAATCTATCCCTTAAAAGTTTATAATTACAGAAATCCCTCAAACGGATACAATAATATAAGCGCTGATACATTAATATGATGCGCGAGATACATTAATCGTTAAGTAAGATACATTACATTTTATACATGATACACTATATGATGCGCGAGATACAATAATATAAGCGATGATATATTAATCTGATGCGCGAGATACACTAATCTGATGCGCGAGATACACTAATCTGATGTGCGAAAATGAGGGATTTTGGAGATTTGTAAAACTTATAAGGGATAATGGTAATAAGTAAACTAAAATGTGGGATTTCTATAATTTTTCCTTATTTTAAAGAGCCCAAGTGGCTTGGCGAAAATGGGCCGAAAGTTTAAATAATAGTTCTATGCCAAGACATAAACAAGTTTTCGCACGGATTGTCCCTATTTTAGAATGAGCAACTTTCACATATAACAAACATAAAAATCATATTTGTATGTTATAGCTATAGTTTGCATAATAGCGCTCCATAGTAAATTTTATGTTTGCTATGGAGCTTTTGATTTGTATAATTCACTACAAACATCCAATTTTATACAAATTGTTCAGTTTTGTATAAATTCATTTATACATTGTAATTTGTATAATAAGATCTGTATTTGTATAATTATAAGTGTATATGATGAAAATATATGTA
>JAJOOR010012976.1:0-28625 GCA_036250505.1 Solanum acaule
GTAACAAATATTTTAGTGCCAATAGGATCATCTGAAAGGCCACTAGATGACACTTGAAAAATTGCTTCTGCAGCTGCCTTCCTTGCTTCAGTGGAATCCGACTTCAAAACTGAAAGTAGAGGTGGAATACATCCACCTAGAAGAACCTTCAACCTTAAGTCTTCATCTTTACATAATATAGATAAGGTAGCAGCAACATTTACTTTTGCCAAAGGAGTGCCATTTCTGAGAATGAATATGAATAATGGCATTGCTTGGCCATGTGAACAAATAAGACCTCGTGCTTCCTTTCTTGCTTTGGCTATGCCGAGCAAGCGTGCTGTTGTAAGTTCTTTTTCATGTGGGGAAGATTTATTTGCATGCAGCTGCTCAATAAGTTGAGCAACCGTTGACATTGTCTTTTCTTGATCATCCATTTCAGCAGTTCCATTGGCCTCACTGGAAGTACATAACATCTTTAATTGTCAATATAAATCATAGTATGTCTCATAAATTGATGAAAACGTAAGGGATAAAGTTAAAGCAAGCAATGTGGAAATGATTTCTGTCTAAAGACAATTAATGAAAGGTTACAAATAAGTGATTGTCTATGTCCAATAAACCCTGGTCCTCCAAGTGTTCCGTGTATGGAAAAAACAAAAGACGGACGAATCAGAAAGCTCAGCCGCCACGAAGTAAAACTCTCTACTTAACTTCAAGCAAAAATATAAAAGAATTGTTCTGGAACAAATTCTCTGATTAGTAAATCTGTTGGTACACATTTTAAACCAACCCAAGTAGCACATTTACATATCTTACATTCACATGAAAGGGGAGTAACAGACCTGTTCTTCTGAGAAGAGAATGAAACCTTCCTGGCCCTCAATTCAGGGGAAGCAGATTTTGACATTGGCAACAACACTCCACTTTGAAACTCTTCTTGCTTCCTACAGAATGTAACTACCTTACATTAGTGTAGCATTCAGGTTTGCTTGATCAATGAAACCACAACCATAAATCAAAGGGAAAAATCATTGAAGAAAGGGACAATGCCGATAAAATTGCTCCCTGATATGCTTCACTTTGACAAATAATTCCAATTTAGACCGAACCCACTTCACAAACTTAATCTTCAAGAAAAGGGGTATTTACCGTGGCCGAAAAATTGCCCCCAATGCTGCCAAATTCAGCTCCTCTGTTGCTCTCCTAGGTCAAACTTTAACAATTTACAAGCTGAGAAAACCCCATTTTTCACATAGCTGGACAAAATTTGAACCAATTGTAAAATTGGCCAAAAAATTTCTGCATAAACCCCCAAAAAATTATCAAAATCATACCCAGATCTCCATTAATAACCTATACATGCAGGTGAGTGAGACTTATACATCCATTACATTATTATATACACAAACCACATGCATATAATTTGGAGAATAACCAAATTGAAAAAAAAAATGAATTAATAAAAGCCATTTAAAAACTGTAAAAACAACAAATATACAGAGATCGAATCAGAAGGAAACATTGCAGAATCTCAAACAATGAATGTCTGTATACATTACCCACGATACGTCAAAGTACTAACAATATTTTATTCATTTGAAAACTAATTTACAGAAAAATAAATAATAAATTAAAATAGGTTCAAAAAATTGTACCTTTTGTGTGAAATTTCTACAGTTTCTGCAGAAGAAGAACATCATCACGGAGGGAGACAAGCAGGTGTAGAGAGAGAAAGAGAACAAGAGAGCGAGCAGGTGAAGTCTAATTTGACTCTTTCTTTGCTTCATTTCTCCTGAAATGTTTTGACACTTGGTTTTTTTTTTTTTTCTTTCAGCACAGTAGTATGGGTTAATTAAAAAAATATTTTCGTCCTTCCATTTTAGGGGACAACCTTTTTTTTTTCGTTTATCTCAAAAGAATATGATTTTATTATAATTAGAAATAATTTTACGTTAAAATTTTTCTTTTTACCCTAATAAAATGATTTACGATCACAAGAATTCTTTTAAACTACTATAAGTTTTTAAAATATTCATTTCTTTTTTAAACATTATGTTAAGTCAAATAGTATCACATAAAATGAGATGGAAGAAATAACAAATTTAATTTTACTAACTTATGTGAATATAGTAGGAAATTCACGATTTGTTGTATTTTTTAAATTAGAAGAAAAAATAGGTTCATGTTCAAAAAGCTAGTAATAAATATTGGCATAATACGTAAATATATACCTTTTAACTTGACTTCAGTTCACATTTATGTCTTTCAACTTTGGGTATGCACAAATAACATTTAATTTTGTATAAAGTTGAACAAATAGATATACACATCTTATGTGGCATCCTACATGGCAATTTGCGTCCAATGTAGTGTTCTACATGTATTAGGCCACGAAGGGCTCATATGTCTACTTGATCAACTTTATACAAATCTAAGCGTCTACTTGTGCACACCCAAAGTTGAAAGGCATATTTGGAAAATGAAATCAAGATAAAGGGCACATTTATGATTTATCAATGAGCTCTTTTAAGTGAATAAAGAAGAATTTTAGTAGCTCAATTGTTGACTATTGAATTGTGTTAATGAAATTTGATTTCTCATTGTAATTTCTTCTCCATTTTCTCTTTCGAATAACAATACTAATAATAATAGAAAATTAAAGAGTTTCTGATCTACCTAAAAGAAAATTAAAAAATAATAATTTAAATCTAAGATTAAGTTTTCATACAATTATTTCTACAAAGATTAAAAAAGGAAATTAAATAAGATATTTAAAATATTAAAATTCATTAAAGAGTGGGTTCATTTTCATCTTGTTTAACCTAGCAATTTTTTTTAGTTGCGTTGCTTTTATTAAGGAGAAGTATACGGAGTACTAATAAAGTGAAATATTAATTAAGTGACGGAGTGACCTAGATATTATTATAAACATAGGTCAGATGATCAAAGAAAATAAATACTGATTTATTAATTTATGCTCAGAATTTAAAGTTACTTTTTAATTTAAAGCATGATTTTTTATGCAAAATGTTAACCGATAATTTTATCCTTCAAAGTAATTATGTATTTGGTAAAATACAATTAATGTCTATATAAAAATATTTTAAAAGATTATATATAGTTATATAACTAAATTTATATTAGTTTAAATCGTAATATTAATGAACTTGACAAATTTTCAAAAATTAAAATTAACTAACAATTTTAATTTATTTTATCAAAAATATTCTGAGCGATAATTATAATTAGCTCTCAAAGTAATGGTAGGATTTTGATATTTGTACTTCCTAAAGTGTATGTATGCTTATGAGTTTCAAAATCTAAAAAAATGAAATAAAATTATAGTGCAAGATTCACTCAGATTCAAACTTGAAATCTCTAGGGAAAATTTGAATACTCTTATCGTCGCGTCGAAGGATGTGTTTAGAGGTGTCAAAAATGAGTCTAACTATAGGTAACCCACTCAATCCGCTCGGGATTTTAAGGGTTGAGTTTAAGATAATTTGAATTGGGTTCAAACTCAAACCATTCAAGCCTTAACCCGTTTTAAAAGAATCCTCAATTGAGTTCAATTTAATCTCCCATTTCAACCCGTCTTAAAATCATTATTTGCATTGATGTAATGTATGTTCCTATATTGAAGGTATGAATTACTATCTATTTTATATATTTTAAGATTTATCTATCCGTTTCTAACTTCTTGTTTAAAATTTTCTTGAGTTGAAATTCAAATTGTAGTTATAAAAGTTAAATAATAATATGAAATTTTTTGAGATTAAACGGGTCAAATTGGGCGGGTCATGGCCCAACCCAATTTTTAGCCCATTTGAGCCCAAAGTAAACTTCGACGGGTCAAGACCTAACACAATTTCTATTTTAACTCATTCTAATATATCTAATTTCGACCCAATCCACTCATTTAACACCCCTAAGTATGTTTGTTTAAAAAATGTTCAAAATTATATATATCAATAAGTAAGGAATAGAATTTAACCTAGGCAGCATATATAATATAATTTTTTGACCAGGTTCAACTCAACAATGGCTATAGAAAATGACTAAAGAAGATCAGTACAAACACAACTTTTAAAGCAAGTTTATATGGAACATGTTCATGCCATTTGGTCAAAGAGGAACACCAGAGTATTTTAACAGAAAGAGCAATAGCATGCATTTTCAATGTTAGAGCATCAATGAAACTTGTATATTTGTTATCAAGGTTGTCTCAATGAATTTGGGGTCTAAAGTCAAACTTTAATATATTTCTTTTGTTGACATATACAAATTGAATAATAATAACATACTTAATATAATTGTAAAAGTGATGTCTGAAAAGAGTAGGATATATATGTAGACCTTATATAGTAAGAATGTAAATAATGCAATTTTTCAATGAAAAAAATATAATATAAAGTTAGAATAATGAAATCTAGTTCAAAATTTTGAGAAGTTGATCATATAATGTGAAATAGTGTTGCACTGAATTTGATAAGTTAATATTATTATATTAAAATAGTATTCACTTGTTATAGTGATTGAAGATTAAAGAAAATACCCAACAGTAGTAAAACAAGATTTTCATTAAGGGTTCAAATTACGAAAAAATAAACACAAGAAGTAGCGAAGGGGATTTAATATCAATTATATATACATAAAAAAATAATTTTAATTATGTATAAATAACTCATGCATTGGCTTTACCCCTTTAATCAAAAGGCAAATTTAATTTTTTTTAAGCAAATAATAATAGATTGTACATAATGCGTAAGTTTTAACCATTTGAGAGACTTCAAAATATTCAATAAAAAGAAGTTTGGATTGAAACATATAGTTCCCAACTTGAGAGTCTCATCTGATCGATAGTAACCCTTCCTTGCTTGGAGAAAATATGTTGGTTTAGAGTTGAGGGTGTATAAATAGGCAATTAAATTTATATAAAGTTGAACAAGCAACACACATATTCTATGTTGTCTAATACACGTAATACACCACATATGACACAAATTTTTATGTAGGACTCTAGTTCGAAAGGACCAGGAAAGATCAATTGTTCGCTTTTCTTCAAGGAGTGAGGGAGCAAAAGAAAGTAATGACATTGTACCGTGTCTCTACCCTAGAAAGGGTAATGTGATTAACTTGCTTGAATGAATCCGTTCTCTTTGCTATGAACAAGAGGAAACTCTGCAGATGAAGCAGGCGACATGCAGATGAAGCAGGCGACATGTAAATACTGCACATGTCTACCTGTTTAATTTTATACAAATATAAATATTATCTACCTGTTCTCATTTAAAATTGTAGGTCCTATGTTACTCCCAAATTAGGGGACCATGTGGTCCATCTACTCTAATTTAACTAGATAAATGACCCCTTACCACCTTTTACAATTTAATATGAAAATATTTGAATCACAAACATCTCAATTGACAAGGTAAACACAAACAAGAAATTTCCTTTCAAAAACCATACAGAATACCTATTGTAGACAAGTGCAAAAATTTCAAATCGAGTACAATCAGAATATAAAATAAATAAGAGATAAGTGTCAAAAACACATTTAAATTATTCCATTTTTTTTAGTTTCATACCTAAACTATTGAGAGTGTGAGTTTCATACCTAAACTATCATTTTTTAGTTTGAGAAACACACCTCAGTGGTGTGTGTAATACACTCTCTCTTTTATTTGAAAAAACCTTGACACATGGCATTCCACATGGATAAAATATTCCACCTTGACAAAAAAATTAAATAATAAACTATTAATATTGATTAAAAATTAAATATTAAAGTATTACTATCTAAAAAAAAATTAAAATTATTTTTCTTACCCCACTCCACCACCTCCTCCACGTAAACCACCCCCCCCCCCCTCCCAAAAAAAATAAATTGATATTATTTTATTTTTTAAAAAATAAAAATTCTACCCCATCCTATGTAACCCTCCGCTCTTTTATAAAAGAAATTTAAACCAAAAAAAAAAACTTTGAAAAATGGCCGGGGGTCGGGGGTGAGGGGAAGTGATGGAGTGGGGTAAGAAAAATATTTTACATTTTATTTTATAAAAGAAATATTATTTTTTTGGATAAATAATTTTTTAATTTTAAATTTTAACTAATACTAATAATTTATTTAATTTTTGTCAAGGTTGAATGTTTTGTTCATGTGGAGTGTGATGTGACAAGTTTTAAAAATAAAAGAGAGAGTGTATTACACACACCATGATGAGAGTGATAAAAAAGAGAGAGGTGTGTTTCTCAAACTAATAAGTGATAGTTTAGGTATGAAACTCACACTCTCAATAATTTAGGTATGAAACTAAAAAAAAATGTATAATTTAGGTGTGTTTTTGAAACTTATCACAATAAATAATATAAAAAAAATTGACACAACTTTCATTTGAGGATAAAGTAGATAGAAGTAGATGATAAATAATTGTTATCCCATAATTCAAACAATATGAAAACAACGCACAACGAGAATGATGATGATATTGCAATCAATTCTATCATGAATCCTCTATATGAGTTTATGAAAATTGAATCAATGAGTAACCAAGTTGTAAGATCTTTACTTCATTATTTCCTTTCCTTTAATTTTTCCTTGTACTTTTAAAAACTCATTTTTATAGAAATTAATATACAATGAATATATTATGAACTTACTATCAGGTAGTCCAACATTAAAAACTCTGAAATCGTTATTATTCTTTGAAGGTTTTTTTTTCATGTTGAAATTACTTCTACAAATATTACAAGACTAACATTAGCAAACCATGTGAAGCATGGAATTGTGGAGTCTTTGGAAATTTGTTCTCATTTCTAAAGACTTCTCATTTCCAGGATTCAAATGAACTGAGAACATCAGTCTATTTAAATTTGGAGAAGTAGTTTTTATATGATAAAAAAATTCAAAGAATAATGATAACTCCAAAGTTTCTAATGTAGAACAACGTGTAGTCAATTCACAATACCCGCATTGTATAATTCAATTGTATCTAACATTAGGCTCTTTAGAGGGGTTCCAAGCTATGATGTCCTTTATTTAATACCTAATGCCTAAAATCCAATGCAATCTATGACAAATTAGTTTATAGAGCCAGAAGAAATATGTATGTGATATCAACATCATATGAACACAAAAAAACATCTTCAACATCAAAACTAATCTAATGGATCTTACCACACCCTTACCTTGATAGAATACTCAAAATAGTAAAAACTTTTCAAATTTGAAGAAAAAAAGAGTAAAATTTAGAAATCTTAGTTTTACTTTTAAATTCAAGAGTCAATCTAGCTATTTTCTATAAAATCATATTCTAAAACTAAATCAGGATGGATATATATATATATATATATATATATCAATTTTACTTAATATTGTGTTACATTTGTAAACAAACTTAGATTACTTCGATACCATAATCTTTGACAACAAAGAGTATGTTGGTAGAAATTAGAGTCCATACAATAATAGTGGTTGCATAACATATGCAAATCAACTTTTACTTCTTACAAAGGTAAGATATTTAAAAAATGCATGGATCTAATAACATAATCAATTAAAAAAATGGAGAAAATTAAAGGAAAAACAATGAATTAAAGATCTTACAACATGATTATTCATTGACTCAATTGAATTGCAATATCTTCAATCATCCTTATTATGAGTTGAAAAGTGAGGGATGAGAAAATGATAAGACATATATGAGTTTATATATAGGAGAGGAATGAGACTCTTAATGGAAAGTAAATCTGATTTAATTCCAAAATATGGTAAAAATATCAATTAGTTTCCAAGTGATTAGAAGCCACTTAATGGAAAGTAAATCCTATTGTGGATTTGTGAAGTAATTAAATCAAGAAAATAATTATACATCTTAAAAGTTGATTCTTATAGACATCTTGTGATTTTTTAATTTTCTTTTTTTATGAAAAATATATTTTACATTTTTTTAATTACCTCTCTAGTTATAATATTTTATGTGATTTAAAGCCTATGTTATTCAAAAAAGTAATTTGGAAAGTAGAATTATGCTGGTCTAAAGATATTTTTATTTATTTTGGATGCGTGAGGTTGATGAAAAATTGACAAATCAACTTTCAAGTGGAGTTTTGGATATACCACGTATATTTTGCCAAAATTTTGTATTTTCTTATTTCTTTTTTTTATACAATAACATTCATTCCAAATGTATGCTTGTCTGGAAAAAAAAAGTTGTAAAAGAAATACCTAGAACTCTATTATTTTTATACAAAAAAAGTTGTGTATTTCTTTTCACTTCATGTACTTTGATATAACGATTTCATGTGAAACTCAATTGCGTGTAGCCAAATAAAAAAAAATAGCCTTAATAATGAAACTCCAAACATATTCTTTTTACAAATCTAACCAGAAAATATGGCCCAACAAAATTATTGGATTGGCAAAAGTATATTTTTAGTATAGTGGACGAGTAAAAGCAAACCTCGAAAGTATTGAATAAAAGATTCTATTAAGCTAAAAAAACAAAAAAAAACATATGGAAGAGCCCGTACATGAAAAAACCAATGCTAAATTTATTTATTTTTCCCACCTTTGAGATTGGGTTTGTGCTGGCATGAGCAAATCGCCGCTAGTCAATTACTCCTTTAATTAAGGAAAGCAGTTATAACCATTTAATTAAAACGAATAAAACATGTATCTTGCTTATTAAATTCGTCGGATACATGTATCTGTCGAGTTAAGATACATGTATTCAAAGAACGAGATATGGTATAGAAAGTAATATTCAAAACTATAGCAAATCCTAGTAATTAAGACCTAAACTAATGAAATTTACGTAGTTTGTTCTAAATAATATAAATGACATGTTTTATAATATATACATGATACATATACTGCATGGTTGCTACAATATAGTAGCCTATCTGGCCTTCCAATAACTTTTGGAAATTTTTTGAAACAAAAACTGAGGCACTGAGTATTTTGGAAATTATCCTTAATTGATTTAAAAGTTATTTTCGAGTATTATTTTTTTTTTAAAAAGGTTATTATGCATCTCAATCCGATCTCTTGGGAAAAAATGGTAGCATCAAAGAAATGAAAGAACGAGATGGTGATTTTTATATTTCTCGCGAAGCGAATATTATTAATTCAATTGTTTGGCTAATAAAAAGGATCACATTTTTTTTTACTTCGACCAAACACTTTTTTCACTAGCAACACTCTTTTTGAGGTAAATTCCTAAAAAATTGAGTTCACAAAGATTTGGATGAACAAACCTTTCTATAATCTTTGTATGAATAAACCTTTTTGTAGTTAAATTGTTGGTTAATATGTGTATTTCCTTTAGGTTACAACGTAATTATCCGTCTGGTGCTTTAAAAAAAGTATCAAAACACTTGTCTTTCATTAATGTTATTATATTAATTGCCTTTATACAGCAATTCTTTTTTTTAGTACAATAAAATTGACATGTTATTATATATCTTGCAATGCACATTTATAAAGACTAATATATTATAGAGGTATGAATTCCACGTTAAATGAACGTTGAAAATATCTTCAACTTGATCTACTTTTACGTCCTTCATTAATTAAATTACTTTTTAACAATAATGCCTAAAAATGTAAAAATAATTCATATAGTAGAGTTCAAGTCAAGATGTCCTTCTGCACTGATTATATGGTCTAACTCATTTTTAGCTCATTTTAACTTAAATAACTTTTTAACTGACTTTAACCCTACCTATTTAAATTTGCCCAATTCCAATCTAACCTATCCATTTTACACTCTTAATTCAACTGCATATAACGATTGATTTGTGTACAACAATAACATACCCCATCTGGTCCCATACAACAGAGTCTAAAAAAGATATAGTATATGCAGACCTAATTATTTCTACCTCAGAATTGAGATAGAGAGGTTGTTTTGATTGATTTATGTAGTGTTATAATTTATAAATTTATAATGGCTAGGTTGATATCCTTTTAAAGTTAATTTTCTATTATACTTTAGATTAGGAAAAACTAAATGAAGAGAGTGATAATACTTAATGTGCTAAGTGCTTTTATTGATACTATCTAACCAACTATAAGTCTTAGTGGGTAGGTTATGGTTGAGTATTAAAAATTAAATTAAAAGGATCTGTCTAATTACCTTTTACATGTATATACTATGTGGATACATTTTTAAAGAAGCAAAGATATGTATATGGTATTTTAGGGGTGTACACATTGCACTTTTCCCTATATGGACATTTTCGTATGCAAACATTTACTCCCCTAAATATCATTTTCCCACTATCATAAATCCAATAACTCCTCCCGCGTCTCAATTAATATGATGTAGTTTGACTGGATATCGTGTTTAAAAAATAAAGCTTTTTAAAATTTCTAGCCTAAAATAAGTCATAAATATTTGTATGACTATATATAAAACACCTCATTAAAGTTAAATTATTAATTACTCTCTCAATCAACTTTTATTTGTCATGTTGTCCTTTTTGAAAGTCAAATTGACTCATTTTCAAAGTTAACTTAAATTACATTAATTCAACATTTTAAACAAAAAATTTAGATATTCAAAAACTACATGAAAAAAACTATAAATTACAATTTTTTATATATCAATATGATGAAAAATACATCGTAAAATATTAGTCAAAGTTCTTATAGTTTGACTCTAAAAAAAAAGTCCTCACCAAATAGACAGGAAGAGTATCAAATATAGAAATATTCTTTTTAAATCTAACTAAAAAGAAAAAAATGTGTAGCATAAATTGATACACGTACTTATAAGAGTGTTGATGTTTTCTTCCACCTAGATTTTCTATAAATTGAATTTTAGTCATTCTTCAACCAAACAAATTATCAATTTGGTGCTTGAGTATACTATGGTTAGCTTTCAAGCTATTCTTGTTTTCATTAGTATTTTCTTTTTTGTTAATCAATGTGTAAGTTCAAATGAGGTTCAATTTTACCAAAATTATTATCAAAAATATGGAGGTGACCATATAATTGTTACTGACCAGGGAAAAGAAGTTTGCTTAATGATGGACCAATATACAGGTTTTGTAATTATTTAATTAAATATCAATCTCTAGCTCTATCAAATTCATATAAATAAAAATAATATGATATATTTTAACTCATTTTGTTGAATTCAGGTTCTGGATTTATCTCTAATCAACATTTTGGTTCTGGAGATTTTAGCATCGACTTAAAAATACCAAACAAGAACAGTACAGGAGTAATAACAACATTTTACGTACGTATATTTTTTTTATATACATATGTATAATTATATATACATGTATCTGTAAACGATTAATACATTTATCTTCTCTTTTTTAAAAATAAAACTAGCAAGTACTTAAACAAATGGATGGATCAAATATTGCAGAAGCAAGCAACAGTCATGGGTGGCTCAATAGAATAAGTGATTTAAATGTAAACCTTAATAACATGCTTTAAACTTATTGATACAATTAATAAGGTATATAAGACAATATTTTTCAACCCTAACACAAGCTTAGCTTCATTATCAAAGTTGTACACATTTTATGAATCTTAACGATGAATATATAACCTATTTGAACATGTATATAAATATCGTTGTCTCTGTTTAATTAATCGATTTGATGATTGAACGTTTACAGTTAACATCACTACCAATTAATGGAGATCCTGGAATACGTCATGATGAGATTGATTTTGAGTTTCTTGGAGGAGATGGAAAATATACATTAAATACAAATATATTTGCAAATGATGGAGGAAGTAGGGAGCAACAATTCAATCTTGAGTTTGATCCTACAACGGATTTCCATACATATCGAATTCTTTGGAATCAATATCATATCGTGTAAGTATTTTAAGTTATATACATCGTCAGTATAATACATATTTGTTGTTTTAACATTTTTGTTTACTTCTTTGAAGATTCTATGCTGATGATGTTCCAATAAGAGTTTTCAAGAACAATACTAATTATGGAGTGAATTATCCAACAAACAAAATGCACATTGAAGCAACAATATGGAATGATACAAATTGGGTTGGAGAAGTAGATTGGAGCCAAGGACCATTCAAAGCTTATTATCGCGATTTTTCGATAAATGGATGTCAATATCAAGAATCAAATCCTCAAGAATGTTATAATAATAACTATTATTGGAATACTATTACGAATCTTAGTCCAGATGAAGTTCAGAAATATGAAGATGTGAAGGCAGAACAAATGACTTTTAGTTATTGCATGAGGAATAATACTATAAATTTTCCAGAATGCATGTTAAATTGATGATGATCTTATAATACTAATAAAATTATCTACCTAATGAATGCTTGAAAATACGATCTTGACTAATGCTAACTGATTATGATGACAAATTACTAACTAATGCGAGTACTACAAATTCAGCTATAAGTACAACTCATATGCTACCACCGTTCAAGTTGGAAGTGAGGGTATATATATATCACTACAACAAATTTGATTATCAAGGACAAAAGATTTTATCGCTTTAATAAATTTGTCCTTAAATATGGGCCACTAAAAGTATAAAAAAACGATTTGTCATAAAAAGTGTAATTTTTATAAATGATAGTATGATTTTGTCAACATCAAAGTCAACACCAATTAGGAGATAATTAAGAGATTAAGAGCCCGTTTGGATTGACTTAAAAAAGTAGTTTTTAAATCAAAAATAAAAAGTAGGGGGAGACCTACTTTTTTGTTTTTGACTTATTTTAAGTCATTTTAAACTTCTTTTAAGTCATTTTTGACCTTGCCAAACACTTCGTAACTTATTTTAAGTAATTTTTGACTTATTTTAAGTTATTTTTTAATTTTCCAATCACTTCCAGAAGTCAAAAACTAACTTAAAAGGAGGTTTGACCAATTTTTTTAAGTCAATACTAACACCCTCTAATTCAATGGCGTATTTTTAAGTTGATTCATCCAACAAATAGTAAATTGGGAGTAAAGTCCATATATACTACTTCCTCTTGTTCGTTCATTTTTATTTGTTACTGTTTGACTTGATACACTCATTAAGAAAATAATTATTGATATAGATATTTTATCATACTATTTCTACTAATTAACGTTTAGTATTGAGTCTTGAAAAATGATATGGAGAATAGTATTTAATGGTAAGGGTAAACATGGAAAAAATAATTGTCTTTTCTTGATATATATGTCAAAACTGACAAGTAAAAATGAAAATCTATTTTAGGAATAAATGACAAGTAAAAATAAAAATATATTTTAGGAATAAGTGACATGTAAAAATGAACGGATGGAGTATTTGTATAGTTCCAAAAAAAATATTAAAAAATAAATAGCACAATTTTGATATTTGTATAAAAATTGAAAGTAAATTAGACTTTTTGAAAATATTATAACAACTCTTAGAAAACCCTAGCCTCTTGCCTCTCCTATAAATATTAATGATGATTTATCAATACCTCTCATTCTCAATACAACTTAACCTATTGCGGCTGAGGTGAGAACTTCAATTCAATGAAGTACATCTCACCCACAATAGGTTCATGAGTTGCATTGAGAAATCCACAATAGGTTGAATTGCGTTGAAAAATCTCTCCCAATATGAGTCTTTTCATGAATTCTTCAAAATTAAATTCATAATACATTAAGCTGCGTCGAAAAATCACTTCCAACCTGAATCTCTTCCTGAATTCTTCAAAATTAAATTGTAAGTTTTCCTCTTCATTGTATCTCCCTTATGTGTCATGATGTTATATCCATTTATGTTTGATTCTTAATCCATATATGTCAAAATGTGAGTTAAAAAAAATATCAACATATGATTCCAGTTTAATTTTAGTTTTAGTTATAGTATCTGGATTTTGATAGAAGTTTATTTGACTGATGTTAAAATGAAATTAAATATTTTAAATCATAATTTTTATGTTAAATCCAAAAGTTTCTTTTTAACCTTGAATAAATGGTCAAATCAATATTAAATGAAGAGTATGAAATTCATTTTCCCCCAATCTCACTATAAAGAAAAGAGTGGGTATTAATTTCATCAATTTTAAGTATTATCAGTAAAATATTTATTACAAGTATGTAGACTAAATTTGATCAATTTTAAGTATCATTGATTAGTTGCAAATTTTATTTAGTGATTTTTTTTCTTTTTCAAGATTCTAATTATTTTGGAAGTCTTTAAGTTAGTATTTTGTGAAGCTTACCTGATAAGCACTTGTGGGAGATTCTAGAGCTATAGAGAGTTTTGAAAATATTCTAAAATATCTAGGGAGAATTTTTGAATGACATTAGAATTTTCTAAGCATGTAAAGAATTGTAGAAGAAAATTTATTTGTATGAGATCTTTTTCCACCTTAGAAAGGATTTTAAATAGGTCCTCATATTTGCGAAATAGATTGTGGTGCATGCCTCATAGTGTCTCAAACTGTTTGCGTTAAACTTCATCACAACCAGTTCCCCAACTCTATAGTCCGTGGAACACCTCTTGCGATCTGCAAATTTCTTCATCTACTTAGCTGCCTTGTTCAAGTAGGACTTAGCAGTGTCAAACTGCTCCTCCAATCCTTTCATATGATAAGCTCCCAAATTCTTTTCTTCAAACGCGACTGATAGTGAATGTGGAGTTTGAGTTTGTTAGCCTGTGGCTAGCTCAACTTTAAGTATCATTTTTCGGTAAAATATTTATCTAAAAGTATGTAGGCTAAATTTTATCAATTTTAAGTATCATTGATTAGTTGTAAATTTTATTTAGTGATTTTTTTTCTTTTTCAAGATTTTAATTTTTTGCAAGTCTTAAGCTAGTGTTTGGCCATAAATTTTCAAATATTTTCACAAGTCGTTTTTGGGTGAAGTTTTGAGTGAAGTGTCACCATGCGTTTGACCATATAGATTCTGGAAGAAATACTTAGCTTTCAAACAAAAGTATGATTTATATTTATAAGTTCTAAAAATTATTTTAAATAACCATAAGTTTGTATTATCATTTTATAATGAAAATGTTGCGTGAAAATACATGACAACAAACAAAATTAAAATGAATTTGAAAAAAGAGGAAGAAAACAAAAGAAAAATACTATTAATTTGTATAGAAAAACTACTATTACTACTTGTAATTGCAAGTGACTTCGGAGAGCAGACTCGAATAAAAACTGTATAAATTATGCATATAACAATATAAATTTTTGGGTAATTTATAAAATATAAAAACTTGGGATAATTATTAAATTTATAAAAATTCTCAAATACTAAAATTCAACCCAAATTCTATTCCCCCCCCCCCCCCCAAGAGCTTGGAAACTTAAGATATTTGCCAAGTAATAATAATTATGATCAAATACTAATTTTTAATTTTTCCCTAAATATATTGATCAAACGAATCCTAAATATTCCATCAATTATTAGAAATATAATAAGTATGATTAGATGCGTGAATTTATATTCAACTAACACAAGATCCTACCTTTTAGCTTTGTTGCATGGACTATGCGTAGCACGTGACAACAATTTTGTTCTACTTGAATTATACATTGACTTGCTTGAGGTAATTAACTTACTGCTACATATATAGATCAGGTTGATTCGATTTTTTCAAGTATATAATCAAATTATTTGTGTTAGATTTTTAAATCTATATATCAAATCAAATTATTAAGAGTTTTTCAACCTCAATTTTTTTCCGGAATTTTTGGATTTTTCCCCCATAAAGTATTCATATAAACATATACATTATTAACGTGTGCTTCAAATATTTCTTTAGTCCTACCAAAATATAACTATCTAAGGTAGTTCTTAAGAAAATAAGACTAATATATTACCCTTTGGGGGTGGCCCAGTGGTTTGGGCTTGGGACTTCCATGTTGGAGGTCTCAAGTTTGAAACCCCTTGCCAGCGAAAGCAAGGGGTTTGACTTCTGGGTCGAGCTCGTCGCATCGGGCTTGCCTAGTGAGGGTTACCTCTCATATGTGGTTTGCGAGCTATTGCATAGGAGCGGAGTTTTACCCTGTGCGCACCCAAAGGGTAGCGGCTGTGGGTTTCCCTTGTCATAAAAATAAAATAAAAAATAAGACTAATATATTCAACAACAACCAAAAAAATGTCGCATAAAACAACTATTGCAAATTAATTATAAGCCATAATGAAAATAATCATAATTTAAAAGTAGTAAATCATGCTAAAATAAGTACAATAAGTATTAATTATTCATTAAAGAAAAACTATAATTAGGTTAGGTATCTTGATTGTCTGAGTCAATGTAAACTAAAATAAAATTATTGTCATTCTTAGTATTGAATTGATTTTTTTGTAAACATTATTAGTATTAATTTCATTTTGATTTGAACTTTATTAGAGTTACTAATATTTATGGACTATGACTTTTATTGGACCACTCAAAATTCTAAGTCTCAAACTTGAAATAATATATAAAAAGATAAAATTATCAAAAAGTGTAAGAAATATTTATAAATTATGCCAAAGTAAATACTTTTATGTATAAAATAAATTTTAAAAATTGTAAATATATTGTCGGATTGGATCAAAAACTGAATCAAACCACAAAAATCGAATCAAACTGGAAAAAAAATTCGACTAGTGATTTGGTTTGACATTGAAAAAAAAATCGACTATACTTGAGTTGATTTGGATTTAACTAAAGTCAACAGTAGATCAATATAACCAACCCGACATTATATATATAGTTTAAAATTATTTTATACATAAAAGTATTTACTTTGATATTATTTCTAAATATTTCTTATACATTTCATAGTTTTTATACTTTAAAATATTATTTCAAGTTTGAGACTTAGAATTTTGAATGGTTCTATAAAGGCTATAGTGCTTAGATGTTAATAATTCTAATAAAGCGCAAATCAAAATCAAATTAATACTAATGTTAATAAAAAAATCAATTCAACAATAAAAATGACAATAATGAATACTTGTTATTTAGTTTTACCTTGGTTTAGTCAATTAAGATGTGTAACCTAATTTTAATTTATCTTTAATGTTTAGTCATATAATTAATAATACTTATTAGACTTATTTTAGCATGATTTTGTACTTTTAAATTATGGTCATTTTTATTATAACTTATTAATTTGTAATATTTGTTTTATGTGATTTCATTATTAATTTTTGTTGAATATTTTAGTGTCATCAATCATTTCATATTTTGTGTTATTTTCTTAAAAAACACATTACATAGTTGTATTTTGATTGGTCTTAAGAAATACTTGAAATACAACTTATATGTTTGTATAAATTTTTTACCGAAAAAATCCAAAAATCTGAAAAACCCGCCTAAGTTGAAAAACTCAAATTTTATTAATTTGATTTGGTTCATAAATTTAAAAAGCCAACACAAATTATTTGTTTTGATATTTGAAAACCCCAAACTATGCAAAGATGATAATATGTTCTAAGATTTATGTAGATATTAAGTCAACTTTTTTTTTATTTCTCACCTAATATTTGGTATCTATATTAGAGCTCGATTAAATTTGAATTCCACCAGAAAGTCCCACATTGTGGGTAACAGTGCTCCCTATTGGAGCTCGATTAAATTTGAATTTCACCAGAAAGTCCCATATTATGGGTAAAAGTGCTCCCTAACAAAGTGACTCAAACCTGACACCTATTGATTAAGGAGCTACAACCCTTGTTGGTGAGATATTGTGTCAAAAAGTGTGTTGCGGAGGTTCAGTCGGCGCAGTTAGTTGGGATCGCCGATCCAATCAGTGATCTGCCCTTTGGTCATTTTCATCACCATTTTGCTTTTGCCTTCAACATCTTCAGGTTCTGTAACTTTGGGTGATATAACACTGCATCGCGGAACCATTCGGCGACTCGTCGACTGCTCCTTTCTCTCGCTGACTAGATTTTCTCCTTCAAGGCTTGGCACTCTGGAACATTAAGCGAGACCCTGGCCGTTCGGCGACTCGCCTAATGGGTTAGGCGATCCTCAAGCCTTCTTTCCTTCGTTCTTTCAGAAGTATTGTTCCTTTTTGCTCAATAGTGTCCATGCTTTGTTCCTCAATCCAAATACCTGAAATTCAAGGATTTACATCAGTTATTGGTACAAAATATGCATTTGAGGACACTAAATCTATTCAAATAAAGCCCTAAATGAGTCCAAATCGTGGACTCATTAGCGTGCCACATCTATAATTAGGAGGCTGCAACACTTAGGAAATTATCTCACATCTTTCACACTCATTTCGTGCAATAGAGTTCATTTCTATAAAGTCTTTTTCTAATTCATGCTTGCGCGTGTTTTTCAATTAATCATGCCTCCACGAAGAGCTGTCAGAGGTCATCCTGCTAGACGTAATGTGTTGATGAGCAAGGGTTAACCAATGCACCTGAAGTGCAACCCCAAGTAGAAGTTACAAATGTTGAGTTCAGGGAAGCGATAAGGATGCTAAGTCAAGTTGTGACTAACCAAGTTGGGCAACAAAGATGGGCTCGACAAGAAAAAGCTGATACTTCGAGGATCCGCGAATTCTTGAGGATGAATCCTCCAAGTTTCACTGGTTCAAGCACTACTGAGGATCCAAAGAACTTTATTGAGGAACTAAAAAAGGCATTTGATGTTATGCACGTTGTCGATGCTGAACAAGTAGAACTAGTTGTATATCAATTGAAAGATGTTGCTAGGACTTGGTTTGACCAGTGGAAGAGGGGCAGAGTTGGGGGAGCACCACCTGCGATTTAGGCATGTTTTGAGGAGGCCTTATTTGGGCGTTTCTTTCCCCGAGAACTGAGAGAGACCAAGGTACGAGAGTTTCTTACACTTAAGCAAGATTCCCTGAGTGTTCATGAGTATGGGTTGAAATTCACCCAACTATCTCGTTATGCTCTGGAGATGGTTGTGGATATGAGGAGTAGAATGAGTTTGTTTGTGGCTGGGTTGTCTTGTCTGTCGAGTAACGAATGTAAGGCTGCAATGCTAATAGGTGACATGGATATATCAAGGTTGATGGTATATGTGCAACAGGTTGAGGAAGAGAAGTTAAGGGACAGGGATGAGTTTAGAAACAAGAAGGCTAAGACATGGAATGAATCCGAGCAGCAAATAGGTAATGTGAACCGTTCGTCCTTTTAGCAAAAGCAAAAGGGACCTGCTCCATCATCTGCTAGTGCACCTGCACCCAGAAACAAAGGTGAGTATAATGGCCAGAATTCCCAGCACTTCAGAGCTAGACCTGCCCAATCTCAGGATAGTGTGGCACAATGAGGTAATTGGGATCCTTCATGTGCTAAGTATGGTAGAACCCACCCGGGTAAGTGTCACGATGGCTCCACAGGTTGTTTCAAGTGTGGACATGAGGGTTACTTCATGAAAGAGTGCTCTAAGAATAGGCAAGGTAGTGGAAATCAGGGCAATAGAGCCCAATCTTTATCAGTTGCTCCACCATACAGGCCTGTACCTAGAGGAGCTACTTTCGGTACTGGCGGAGAAACAAACCGCCTCTATGTGATCATTAGTCACCAAGAGCAAGAGAACTCTCCAGATGTTGTCATTGGTATGATCAAAGTCTTTACTCTTGATGTTTATGCTTTGCTAGACCCAAGAGCAAATTATCTTTTGTAACTCCTTATATTGCAAATAATTTTGATTTTCTTCCTGAGAAACTCTGTGAACCCTTTTGTGTTTCTACACCTGTTGGAGAGTCTATTCTAGCTGAGCGAGTATATCGTGATTGTGTCATTTCCATCAATCACAAAGACATCATGGCTGATTTAATTGAGTTAGACATAGTAGATTTTGACATCATTCTAGGTATGGACTGGCTTCATGTCTATTATGCCTCCATTGATTGCAGAACTTGAGTTGTTAAGTTCCAAATTCCTAATTAGCCAGCCTTAGAGTGGAAAAGTAGTTCAGCAGTGCCTAAGGGTCATTTTATTTCTTACCTAAAGGCGAGAAAGTTAGTTTCCAAGGGGTGTGTCTCTCACTTAGTCCAAGTTAATGACTCTAGTGTTGAGATACTCATCTTTAGTCAGTTTCAGTAGTAAAAGATTTTCCCAAAGTTTTCCCAGATGATCTACCCAGAGTCCCTTCTGAGAGAGAGACTTCGGCATAGATGTTCTTCCAAATACTCGTCCTATATCTATTCCGCCATATAGAATGACACCAGCAGAGTTAAAAGAGCTTAAAGAACAATTGAAAGATCTCCTTGATAAAGGTTTCATTCGACCAAGTGTCTCACACTGGGGCGCTCCGGTCTTATTTGTGAGGAAGAAAGATGGTTTCCTTAGGATGTGTTTTGATTACCGCCAGTTGAACAAGGTTACCATCAAGAATAAGTATACTCTTCCAAGGATTGATAATCTTTTCGATCAGCTTTAGGGTGCTACTTGTTTCTCTAAGATAGACCTCAGATCAGGCTACCATCAGTTAAGATTAAGGGAATGTGATATTCCAAAGACAATATTCAGAACCCGTTATGGTCATTATAAGTTTCTGATTATGTCCTTTGGTTTGACCAATGCGCCTGCAACATTCATGGACCTTATGAATAGAGTATTCAAACCTTATTTGCATATGTTTGTTATCGTCTTCATTGATGACATACTAATCTATTCAAGAAATGAAGAAGATCTTGCTAGTCATCTCAGAATGGTTCTCCAGACTCTAAAAGATAGAGAGTTGTATGCTAAGTTCTCTAAGTGTGAGTTTTGGCTTGAGTCTGTGGCATTGTTAGACCACATTGTGTCTAGAGAGGGAATTAAAGTTGATACCCAAAAAATAGAGGCAGTGCAGAATTGGCCTAGACCCACATCTCCAACTGATATTAGGAGTTTCTTGGGTTTGGCTGGCTATATAGAAGGTTCGTAGAGGGGTTTTCATCCATTTCATCTCATTTGACCAAGTTGACTCAGCAAATAGTGAAGTTTCAATGGTCTGAAGCTTGTGAGAAAAGCTTTCAGGGATTGAAAAGGAGGTTGACTACTACCCTAGTTTTGACCTTACCAGAAAGTACTCAAGGTTTTGTGGTGTATTGTGATGCATCTAGAGTTGGTTTGGGTTGCGTATTAATGCAGAATGGCAAGGTTATAGCTTATGCCTCCAGACAGTTGAAAGTTCATGAGAAGAATCACCTAACTCATGACTTAGAGTTGGCTGCCGTAGTATTTGCTTTAAAAATATGGCGCCATTATCTTTATGGTGTTCATGTGGATGTGTTCACCAATCACAAGAGTCTTCAGAATGTGTTTACTCAAAAAGAGCTTAATCTCAAACAAATGAGGTGGTTAGAATTATTCAACGATTATGACATGAGTATTATTTACCACCCAGGTAAGACTAATGTTGCTGCTGATGTTTTAAGCAGGTTGTCTATGGGTAGTACCGCCCATTTTGAGGAAGATAAGAAAGAGCTACCGAAAGATGTGCACAGACTTGCACGCTTGGGAGTCCAACTAATCGATTCCACAGAAAAATGAGTAGTGGTGATGAATGGGGTTGAATCATCATTAGTGTCAGAAGTAAAAGAGAAGCAGAATCAAGACCCAATTTTGCTTGAATTGAAGGCAAATGTTCATAAGCAAAAAATAATGGCTTTTCAACAAGGGGGAGATGGTGTATTGAGGTATCAAGGTAGATTGTGTGTACCAAGAGTGGATGAACTCCAAGAGAGGATCATGGAGGAAGCTCATAGCTCTAGATATTCCATCCATCCGGTTCCACAAAGATGTATTGCGATTTGAGAGAAGTTTATTGGTGGAGTAGTATGAAGAAGGGCATTGCAGAATTTGTTGCTAAGTGTCCGAATTGTCAACAAGTTAAAGTAGAGCACCAAATACTCGGTGGTATGGATTAGAATATAGAACTTCTGGAATGGAAGTGGGAGATGATCAATATGGACTTCATCACAAGTTTATCAAGGTCTCGCAAGCAACACGATTCCATTTGGGTGATTGTCGATAAAATGACCAAATCAGCCCACTTTTTATCGATAAAGACTACTCATACTGCAGAGGATTACTAAGTTGTATATTCAAGAAGTGATGAGGCTTCATGGGGTTCCATTTTCCATTATTTCAGACATAGGTGCGCAATTTACTGCACAGTTTTGGAAATCATTCCAAAAGGGTTTGGGTTCAAAGGTGAACTTAAGTATTGCATTTCATCCTCAGACAGATAGGCATGCAGAGCGCACTATTCAGACCTTAGATGATATGTTGAGAGCATGCGTGATCGATTTCAAAGGTAATTGGGATGATCACCTACCTCTCATCGAGTTTGCTTACAATAATAGTTACCACTCTAGCATCCAAATGGATCCTTATGAAGCTCTTTATGGGAGAAAATGCAGATCTCATATTGGATGGTTCGAAGTTGGTGAAGCAGGATTGATAGGACCAGATTTAGTTCATCAAGCTATGGAGAAGGTGAAAATGATTCAACAGAGGTTGAAAACAGCGCAGAGTCGTCAGAAGTCCTACACTGATGTTAGGAGAAGGGAGTTAGAGTTTGAAGTAGATGATTGGGTCTACTTGAAAGTTTCACCCATGAAGGGTGTTATGAGATTTGGTAAGAAGGGAAAGCTTAGTCCTTGGTATATTGGCCCTTACAAAATATCGAAAAGGGTAGGTAATGTAGCTTATGAGTTGGAGCTACCACAAAAATTAGTCGCGGTTCATCCGGTGTTTCACATCTCTAAGTTGAAGAAGTGCATAGGCGATCCTTCATTGATCATACCAACTGATGATATTGGGATCATGGATAGCCTATCTTATGAAGAGATTCCGGTTCAGATTTTAGATCGCCAAGTTCTCAAGTTGAGAACTAAGGAAGTAGCACCAGTCAAGGTTCTTTGGAGGAACCAATTTGTTGAGGGAGCTACTTGGAAAGCTGAGGAAGATATGAAAAAGAGATACCCACATCTCTTTGAAACCGGAGAAGTTCCAGATCAAGGTACTAATTCTCTTTTTAGTACTTTATAATTTATATACTTGATGTGTTAGATTTTCTTGTTGAGTGTTTGAAGTGTATGATTGATATTACACCCTGAGCTTAGTAAAAGTAATCTCATTCGAGGACGAATGTTCCTAAGGGGAGATATTGTAACATCTCGCAAATTGAAATAACTAGGAAGAAGTTAAGAATTGGAAATAGACATTTTTGGAAAGAGTATAAAAATCTGGAAAAAATTTGTTAAGTGTGTTAAGTTGAGTTTTTGATCAACTTCAAACAGTCATAACTCCTAGCTCAGGATGAGTTAGGTGTATTTCCAGATACTGTAGGAAAGATCTTGGAATAATCTTTTCAATGATGCTAAGTTTGCGTGATTCCAAGTTCGTATGAGTGAGATATGTCATTTGAAGTTGGGTTGTTCAAATAAGCAGAGTCTAATCTGAATTTTGGAAGGGTATTTTAAACTTTTCCTTACCCAATTGTTTTAATTCGTTTTTAGGAGTTTAATTGGGGTAAGATCAGATTTTAGTCAGTTTAGAAAGTTGAAGTTCACGCTAGGGCTTGGAGAAAAGAAAAATGAGGAGAAAGGAGAAGAGAAATCAAGAATCGTAAAAAACGTTCGAGTTTGGTTGTGGATTTCGCCAAGGATTCAATCCTATGAGGTATGTGAGATCACATAGCGTTAGGTTAGTTCACCCACGCGCCAATCATGTGTTATTTCAGTGAATTTAAGTTCTTGAAAGCTTAGAAATTGAATTCTTGATGGGTTTGTTGAAGTTCTTTTGAATTCTTGATTTGTTGAAATTGTTGAGGAGTTGTTTGATCCGAATCCATGATTTTAGGTGTGAATTCGATTAGAATATTTCATATATTGATGGTATATTTGATTCTAAGTGTTTGGGGAAAGAACCAAGTTGAAATAGGGGGTTTAGAGTTGAAAAATGAAGAAGAAAAATCGGAGGCACCTGAGCAAGGGCCTGGGTATCCCCTCTTTCAGAGCCCCAAGAGGGGTTCTCTGATCTTTTGGCTCTGGGGCATCGCCCCTCTCATAGCCCCAACCAGAGTTCTCTGAACTTTGTGCTCTGGCGCCCCACACCTCTCAGTGCGCCAAGTACGCCAGTTCACCCCATTTTCCCCCTTCTTTCCGTACTAGTTCCTTAGTAACGTACCTATGTTTTCCAATCGATTTCTATACTCTAAGGTACGTTTAAACACCATGAAATCATCATAAACATGAGATCATGAACCTTGAATCCATAATCCAATTCAAGAAAAATTAAGATCAAAGTCAAGAAAAGTAAGAGTCAAGTCAAAGGAAGTTCTTAGAGTTTTCCAAAAGTCTTTTTCAAATGTTTTAACTTTGTTTTAAGACTTAAAGTTCAAGTTGAGTAATAGTAAAGAGTAAAGATTGAAGTTTATTTCTTCAAAGTGTATATGGGGACTATGTTTTTTCAAAGAGTTAAACTGTTTTCACATTTAAACAAGAAAGGAAACCTTGATTTCCAAAGAGCCTTTGAGCTAGTTTTCAAAAAAGAGTAATCGCTTTCTAAATTAAGAAAGAGAGGAAACTTTGATTTTCAAGATAGCCTTTGAGCTAAGTTTTTGAGCAATTATCTCAAATCACAGAAAGAAATATGTTTTTAAACATAAGAGCTAGTATCATATTTTGGGAGTAGTATTGAGCACCGATATGGAGGAGAGTTCAGACAACTCACAGCCCCCATAAACCTTGTAGCCATCATGGATAGAAAAGGGTCATATTTTTTAGATGATTCCTTTAGTGATTTTTAGCATAGACTAGTGAATCCACTTAATAGTTCAAGTTCTATACCCTCGGCTAGGTATATGATGACCCTGGCAGCGTGAGGCAAAATGTTGTATCATCACAATAGCTCTTATGTGATGGTTGTCGGTTAGAGAAACTCCCACAGAGGTAATTGTACTCTTATACACACAGTTTATTTGTATTTTTACATACATTTCAAAGTTATAGTGTATCTTTGCTTACACACAGAGTATTATTGTATTTCCAAATACACAAAGTTGACATACATGTTTTAAACAACTTTTCTTTATATTGCACTTGTTTTATACTGCTTTATATTGAAATGAGTTCAGTTAAGTTGAGTTGAGTTGAGCTAGGTAAGTTCTTCAGTTCCTTTCAAGCTTATGTCTTGTCTTAGAATTCCCCTCACATACTCGTATATTCAATGTACTGATGTCATTTGGCCTGCATCTTATTATAATGCAGACACAGGTAACCAAGATCATCATCCAGCACCTTGTTGATCCAGTTGAGCATTCAGAGTCAGTTAGTGAGCCTCATTGCTTTACAGAGGGCTCTTTTGTTATCATTTGCTTTTTAGTATTTCATTTGTTAGGATGATCGGGGGTCTTGTCCCGACATCCATCTCAGTTGTTTTAGAGGCTTCATATACAAGTAGATGTTAGTTCTTTAGTCTTTTCATTGTCATTATCTTATGTTGAGACTTGAATTTGCCTTAATGGCCAGTTGAATGTTCCTTTATAACATTCCAGTTTATTACATCGATTTATCTTTGTTGAGTTAAGTCTTCCGCTGAGTAAGTAAGCCAGGCCAAGGGTTCGCTTGAGGCCAGTAATGGTTCTCGAGTGTCAGTCTCTCCCGGGGTGTAGGCTCGGGGCGTGACATTGGGAGTAAAGTCCATGTATACTACTTGCTCATTCGTTCATTTTTATTTGGTATTATTTGATTTTATACACTCATTAAGAAAATAATTATTAATATAGATAGTTTATCATACTATTCCTACTAATTAAGAGTCCAAAGCCAAAAGGGCAAAAAATTGTCAAAAATTCCAAAATGGCACATCAATTTTTTTGAAACCAAAAGGGAAAAATCGCTCCTGACGAAGTGATTTTCCTTTGACACAATATCAACGTCGTTACATGTGAATGTTTGAGTTACAATTTAAAAAAATTGGAGGGGGAATTTCGCTGCTTTGTCAATGATTTTTTTAAAAAATAATTTTTTTAAATAAAAACGTTGCCAAGGGAGCGATTTTCAAAAAAAAATTATAATTAAAACGCTGTCAAGGCAGCAAATTTAGAGTTGTCAAAAAGGGCCAGCCCAGCCCCACCTGGCCCTAGCCTCACGGGCTAATAAATTTGAAGGGCTAAGGCGGGCCGACCCTTTATTTGATAGGGTCTGAAAATGCTCAACCCAGCCCAACTAGGGCTGGGCGTTCGATCAGTTCGGTTCGGTTTGTAAATTTTGGTTCGGTTTTTCGGTTTTCGATTTGACAAAATGTGAAACCAAACCAAACTGAAATAATTTGGTTTCGGTTTAACCACTGTTTCCGAGTGTTTTCTTTTTTCTCGATTTTCGTTTTGGAGTTTTCGAGTTTCGACTCTATTTGATCGATTCTACACTTTTAAAAAAAATACAAATTTCCTCTGTTTTTAAACAGGAAGACAAGACAGAGATCTCAAACAAAGAGCAGTCTCTAAGGGGAGTCCCCACTACTTGGTCTTGCAAGTTGCAACCTATGTCTGTCTCACTGTCTGTGCTATTTTGGAGTAAACCACCAGAAAGAATGAGCTTCAGTGAAGGGATAAAGAAACTCAAAAACATAACTGACAGCCAAGCTTCAGGGTGTAAAGTGACATCTTCCGGTACAACTGCTAGTTTGACTAATTTAAGAGCTCCATATAAAACATGTACGTTTAACATTTTCCCGGTTAGATATCCCTCTATCATTTTAGCCCTTGTTGCATGTTTTGTGCCATAAGCACCAAATGCCAATCGGATACAGTTTATCAGGATTCAGGAAGCCGTTCTGGCAGAAAGAAACATTAGCCTAGAAAGCAACATTAAAATTGTTCCACTGTGAAACATAAAGTGACAAGTTACTGATCAACATATCAGGCTGCCTTTAGCACCGACGTAATCCCATATTTTCATGCTTAAAGAATAAGAACCTTGGTGCAACTAACTAATGCATAAACATATTGAGAAACATCATTGATAATTCTTGTCCAAGCAGTCCAGCAGGCAGCAACATTAACAAACTAGTCAAGAATAAGAATAAAAAGACTATCAAGAGTCAAGACAACAACACTAGAGAATTCAACAAACTTGTTCCCAGCCCTAAAATAGAGTTAGTTACAAACTAAAGTCCAGCTGCAGTAGGTAGCATTGCAATTTGCAGCAACCAAAAGATTTAGAAAACCAACAAAACATTGTTGCAGCCTCTAGTGCAATAGCTCCCAAGTTCCAAGTTCCAACAAAGAGCAACCAAGAAAATAACAAAACATTGATGTGCCTACGAGAAAATAGAACTCTTTAGACAAATGATCTACATTTCATAATAAAATATATAAAACTATCAAGCAAGTTATGTAAATAAGTTTTTTACTTACCCGTTACCACACATCACTAGTTGATAGTTGAACTTACAAGTTGCAATTATATATTAGTATTCAGTCCCACCACAAGCAAAATCTAAAAAAATATGAAAGAATTTGTTAGTTGTTAAGAAACACAAGTAAGAAAATTATTTTTAATACAATTAATATAAATACCAAATTCTTACCAAGTTCAAGTTGCTCAAGATACTCTAAATCTTCCTCAATATTGATTGAAAAAAACTCACTTCTAAGCCAATCTTGAACACAAATAAGAGATTGCACAAGTTTAGGAGTTAATGAACTCCTAAAGGGATCAAGAACACGACCTCCTGTGCTGAATGCACATTCTGATGCGACACTTGAAATGGGAATGGCTAACACATCACGAACCATCTCCGTGAGAATAGGAAATCTCGGCTCATTAACTTTCCACCACTTTAATATATCAAAGTCATCACTATCTGGCTCAATATCTTCAGCAAGATATCTTTCCAATTCTGATTTACTACCTGAACTTCCACTAACTTCTTTATGTTTCTCAAATTGTTGTTTCGTTCTCATTCTTCCTCTATTTACAAAGTTGCCACAACCACTCATACTAGATATACTTGATGAATTGTCAGATGAAGTTGGTGAAGATGGTACATGTAAAGAGCTTTTTGAGGATTTCTTAACATAATATTCAAACAATTTGGTCAAGTATTTTTCCACTTCTGAACATAGCTTGTCCCCAATTTCTTTTTCAAACATATCCACAATTGCAAATGGAACATAATCAAGCTTGTTACGGGGATCCAATATGGATGAAATAAAGATCATCTTGTTCATTTTATGTGGTTCACCCCAATACTTTTTGAACTTCTCATTCATACTTTCTGCCATTTCTTTCAAATTACCATCTTCATTTGCCATCATCTCTTTCAAAATAAGATTAAGCTCAGCAATTTCAACAAAGTGTGTATTGCTAGTGACATAATTAGAACCAGAGACCTTCAAAGTAAGTACATAAAAAGTTTCAAGAAATTCACCATTGACCTCACATTTTTCCAGTCAACACTTGTAAGAATATCTACACTAGTTCCATCTTCAACACTAGTTTCATCTTTATCTTCAGAAGAATCAGAACCAAATGTACGAAGATGATTCAAGTATCCAATATCATAAAAACTATACCTTTCAAATGCAAGCTCAAAATGTTGTGTTATATCAAGCATCGAATATGTAGAGTTTCACCTAGTAGGAACATCTAAACATAATGATTTCTTACAAGTTATCAATTGAGATTCACAACATTCTTTAAACTTTCTAAGTCTTGCGGGAGATTGTTT
>JAJOOR010012977.1:0-24132 GCA_036250505.1 Solanum acaule
CCCACCTTTTGTTCTCGGCAATAAAGATGGTTGAAAAGGAGGAAAGAAGTATGCATCAGCTAAAGCAACCACACTCTTATCTGGTTCCACCAAAACAACCTCGACAAAGCGCATGCTATCTCTCACCTAAACACCAAAGTACACTGTTAAGTTTGATGATTAGATAATCAGAAACAAAAAACATCTATATGCATATATAATAAATAATGACCTCAGGAGTGCTTCCAGCTGCCCTGACAGTTGCCACGGCCACAGAAATTTCAGCAGCAGTTAAGGGGTCCAAGGGATGGTGAGTTTGAGCCCTCAATAAGATAGGCAGGCCTGTCAACATCAAGTTAGAACAATTGTTCATAAATGAGCCACAAATTTTCTCAAGATTCCTTACACACCAACTCTTGATATAAACTTGTCATTCCAAGTTGATGACTAACAGTCCAAATAACTAAAATACTTTCCGGCCAAGCCATGGATTATTTGGAAGCCTCAACTCTCGAGCTCTGACTGAACTGTCCAAATATCTTCAGTGCATTCTGGCCAAACCTTGGATTATTTCAACTCTCAAGTTTTGCAATTATGTGATCAAATTTGTTCTATAGGTTTGGCTTCCAAGTCTTGACCACTTTGGTAGACTTCAGCTATATAAAATATTCTCTGGTGCTTAAGTTGTGATTGAGCCGAGGTCTACCGGAAACAACCTCTCTACCCATGGGAAGGTGTGTGTACATCCTACCCTTCCCACACCACTCTTGTTGGGTATGTTGTTGCTTAAGTTGTGATTAAATGATTTAAGGAAAATGGAAAAGGCTTACATTACAACACACTCCACTGCGACATATAAGAATAATAATAATTTCATATGTATAAGCCACAATAGCATAAGATTTTTTAGGCATTTGGATCTGAAAACGTTTTCTGGAAAAATCAAAATTATAGGAGAAACAAAATGTCTTGAGACACTTTCTGAAATGAAAAGCCAAGTCATCTTCCACCTGGAAAGCACTAACTTTAAGAACATTTCAACCATACAAAAATGTTTATCTTTTACACACTTTTTTTCTAAAATATTACTACTAGAAAACTTTTTCCAGAACTTGTCAAACAAAAAAGAATAATGAATATATGAATAATTTCAAGCAACAATGAACTCGTGACTGAGATAAGGAGGTAGACGGCGAGTGGAGGATATCCCTTGCCTGGGAACAGAACACGAGTAAAATTTGTGATTTACATAGATCCACAGATAATACAAACCGAAAAGGGGACAAATAAACAAAATCAGTCACGATTTTTCACCCTTTTTATGCCATTTTTTCTTTCTTTTTTTTAATGCTACCTCCAAATTTAGTAAAGGTGAATCGGCAATCAAGGTGAAGGATGCAAGTTTTATATGCTGAAGAGAAGGAAGAAGGTTAAAACCACTAAAATACGGCTCCGCACAAAGAAACAAAACTAGCTTGAAAAGTCATACGTATTTTCACACGCTTTCCATCAAAGTTTAACCTATTAGCAACACCAATTAACATTTTTCAGCATCAGTCATCATACAAATAGCCAAAAAAGCGGTACGATCGAGATTCGATACATTTCACTTCTGCATGTACATACAGAGCAACAAAATAACTACTCAAATTATGAAAGATACCTTTCACAGCAGGCTGCTGGTTTGGCGCAGCAGGACGATCAATAGAGTCAATCACAGCCGTCAAAGTAGACGGAGCAGCTGAACTAGCCGATCTAGTGGATGAAAGATCGGAAACTTCAGCTACGGTTCCACCGGCAGTCCATTCGGTTTCAGAAGAGGCGGAAGCATTTCGTGAAGGGGCAGAAACCGTCGTCTTTTCCTGAGCTGAGGCCATTGTAATGGATTGGTAAGTTCACCGTAACCGCCGTAGTACTTGTTACTGTAATAGTAGTAGTAGTAATCCTCTGACATACAGAGCTTCACTATTCTCCTTCTCCGATTTCAGAAATTCACCACCTTCCGAAAAGCCCTACTGATTCTTCTCTCAGCGAAAACTTGATTGAGTTTTTCAATGGAGAATAGTGAAGACGAAAAGCGTGAGGGGAGTTAATGTTGGGTGGTGGGGTACTTATAGTGGAGAATGAAAAGGAAAAGAAGAGAAGAGCCCGGGGGTGGTAGGGTATCTGGATTGCGAATACCACTCTTTCCAGAAAAAAACGTAGTAGTCCAGCTCATCTTTTGGGCCTTTGTTTTCATTTTTATCCACGTTGGTCATTTATTTTTTATAAATATGCGTTTCATTTTTATCCCCGTTGGTCATTTATAAATATGCGATTCATTTTTATTTGTTCAGTATAATCAAATAAATTTTTAATTTTAATTATTAATCTTTTACACATCAAAATCAAAATAGATGAATAAAAATGAACTAACAAAGTATATATATATATATATATAATAAAATAAAGCTGGACATAATTTAAAAAAAGGTAACACATCTCTTTAATTGGTGTATACATTTATCTTTTAGCAATTATTCAAAAATACCTTATTTATTTATTTCATAAGGTAGCACATCTCTTTAATTGGTATTTACATTTATCTTTTTAGCAAATATCAAAGATGTCTTATTTATTTATGGGGAACTTTCGCAAATAGCCACTATAATAAACTTAAGTATGTTTCATAGCTATAGTTTACAGATTTACGGGATATAGCTACAGTTAAGCTACTTCGTTTGTATAATTCGCGGGTACATCTGTATACAAAAGTTATACAAATTCTGAATTATACAAACGTGCGAATTATACAAAATTAAAAAGTTGAGCCGCGTAATTGTAGCAAAAGTAGGTCAAAAATTGTAATTAAGAGAAACTATATCTATGTTAACTAATTAACTAATATATATTTGTTTATACGCGTAATTTTCCCTTTATTTATTTCATAAGGTAACACATCTCTATAATTGATATTTACATTTATCTATTTAGCAAATATTCAAAGATGCCTTATTTATTTATTTCTTCATTATTGTTAGTAATCTTTTACCTTATTTATTTATTTCTATATAATTATTACTACTAATCTCTTTTTCAAAAAAAAAAAATATGTGCTTTTTGTTTTTGATATTATTATTTTCTTTGTTTGTAAATTGTTACGAGCCTCTTTATTTCTATGATCTCTACTAAACAAAATAAACATGCCTTTTTAGAATGGGTGATGTGACATTATTATCATATTTTTTTGCTAATATAAATATTTGTCTTTTTTTATCTTCCTCCTTATAAATAGCAAATATCCAAAAGTGCATTTATTTATTTATTTTGGTTTATTACTAGTAATCTCAAGATAATTAGATGTTGAGGAGTCTCTCATTATTTTCTCTTCATGTTAAGATGTTTTGTGATCTTGAGACATTTCCAGATGTTCATTTGAATTAAGTTTTGATTTAGACTTTAAAGTTTAATTATGCTTTTGAAGTTCCCATTTTGCTTGAGTAAGTCTTCCGCTAAGTAGTTAGTCAGGATAAGGATTCGCTTGGGACTAGTGATGGTCTCGAGTGGCATCCACGTCTAGGGTATAGGCTTGGGGCGTGATATACACGTCTCAAAGCCATCTTCTTCTTCAATTATATTTCTTATTATTATTTTTTAACAATTTTAAAGAGATATTGGATTTGAAGAAGATAAACGAGACAACATCCTTGAATTCTTGAGGAAGTGGGGTAGTAAAAAAAATTGAGTGATCTTAATTATGATTTTAAGGCAACAAGTCATATGCAAAAGTGAGATAACAATGGATCCGAATGAATGACATATATCGGGTTTTGCTTTCTTAACTTCTCTTATTATTTGTTTATGAAATTTTATTCTTTGAAATTTTTGAGAAATAATTTTTCATAAATGTTAGCATAAATAATTCACTTGTGATGATCTTGAAATGTATTTTAAATAAGTTTAGAAATAACATATTTGGTATGCTTAATATAAATTTGTTATTTAGGCCAAAGAAAATTATTATGGCATAATTGTGTTGCATAAAGATCATGTGAATTTTATTTTCAAATTATGAAATGATATATATGAATTCCTTTATTTTGATGGATTATATCTATACTTGAAAGTTATTAGAATAATTAGAGATTAAGAGAAATGATAATCTTTGTGCAATGACCTCTGTGCAATGATCTCGGAGTGCAACCTAGTTGAAAATCCCAAGAAGTGGACATATTTGCTCTGCAAAAGAAGCCTTTTCAATGTATACTTCTGTTGAGTTCGATGAAGATTTGTTCATGGGAACACAACAACAACAAGGATTGCAGGAACTGAAAAGTCATGTTGAAAATGACATCCGGCAAGGTGTTGACTTTGAACAACATTCTGCACGTTCCTACTATTAGGAAGAATTTAGTTTCTGCTGCACTGCTCGTTAAGAACGGGTTTAAGTGTATCCTAGTTAGTGACAAAGTTGTAATAAGTAAGAATGAGATGTTCATAGGAAAGGGCTACCTCACTAAGGGCCTTTTCAAACCGAATGTAATGGTTGTTGACAGTATTAATAAGAATTCTGCTTATGTTTACTTATTGGAGTCAAATGGTTTATGGCATGCCCGTTTGGGACATGTAAATTACAAAGCCTTCTGAAAATTGATTACTTTAGAAGTATTGTCTGACTTCAAGTGTGATAAATCGAAATGTGAAATTTGTGTTGCATGTGAGTTTGTTAAACATCCTTATAAGTCCATTGTCAGGAATTCAAATCCTTTAGACTTAATTCACACAGATATATGCGATATGAAATCAATACCATCTCGCGGTGGAAAAACTATTTTACAACTTTTATTGATGACTGCACTCGATTTTGTTATGTCTATTTGTTTAATAGTAAGGATGAAGCAATTGATGCATTTAAGCAATACAAGAATGAAGTGGAGAATCAATTAAATCGAAGGATAAAAGTGATTCAGAGTGATAGGGGTGGAGAATACGAATCTCCTTTTGCAGAGATATGTTTGGAATATGGTATTATTCATCAAATTACTACACCCTATACACCACAATCAAATGAATTGACGGAACGAAAGAACAGGACGTTAAAGGAAATGATGAATGCCTTGTTAATCAGTTCTGGTTCACCGCGAAACTTGTGGGGGGAAGCTATCCTTACGGCTAACAAGATACTCAATAGGGTACCCCATAGCAAAACACAATCGATTCCATATGAGTTATGGAAATGAAGGAAACCAACTTGAAATATTTCAAAGTGTGGGAGTGTTTACCCAAGGTAGAGGTTCTTTTACCCAAGAGGGTGAAAATTGGACCTAAAACAGTAGATTGTGTATATGAAACAATTGGATCACAAACAAGAATAAAAGAAACAATTCATTCAAAACGTGAAAAAGTAATAACAATCCATTCAAAACAAAAATAATTAAAATGACTGACATTACATAACTTTCAATCATTGAATTTACTATGAATAAAGCTTCAAAATTCATTATTTTGGACTAGAAGAAAGAGACAGTAACATTTTCAATCTCATAAAGAATTATCATAGACTCTTATATACATGAAATCAATAAGATAAATATTCTCACCTTGGGCATTTTTGTTTTCATAAGTAAATTATATATAAATTTTTATGACAATACATATAAGATCTTTAAAATTGTTTATAAAATAATATATTATATATGTATAATAATAAAATTATATGTATTTAATTTGTCGGTTCGATTCGATTATTTCTTCGATCTTTTTGGAACAAAACCATAATCAACCTAAATACTATATGTTTTTAAAAATTTAAAATCAAACCATACCTAACCCAAATAAAATCGATTTATTTAATCAGTTTGGATCGATTTTTATCCAAACCGTGGAACACCCCTACCCGTGACTCAAACTCGAAACCTCTAATTAAGGATGGATCAGTCTCATCACTGCATCACAAATTCACAATCCATGTTGGTATAAATGTACGTGTATCATTGAAATTTTGTGGGTCTCTACAAGACATGTTTAATTCTAATTGAATTCTATAAGATGTGTTCAATTTCAGTTAGGGTTCTTGGAGGTTACCCTAAACCCTACTTCATTCCTATATAAATGGTATTATATTCCTAAAGAGGCATCTCGAATATTTCGTAAATTCATGAAATATTGACCAAATTCAAATCATCTTATTTCGAGAAATATGCCACTAACGACCCTCAAATCATGTCGAAAAATCTTATGAGAGAAGAATCCAAGAAGGAACAAAAGTATACCCACACTATTATTAATAAAATATTTATATTTCTTCTTATTTTATTTGTGATTGTAATTTATTTTTTGTCACATTAAAATTTGTTGCAAACCGTGCGTTAATATATCTAATAGTCATAGATCATAGCAATTAGAAAATCAACGAGCAAAGGATTCTATAATTCATAAATTTTGTATGAAAGATACACAAGAATTTCACATAATCGAAAAATCAACAATTAGATCATATTTACCAAAAAAAAAAACTCTCAGATCATAATAAAAGGGAACAAAAAGTACAAACCTATCAAAAATTAAATTAAAAAAAGTAACATAAAAATTCGAAATTTACGAACCTAATCAGTCTACTAATCACGAACACATAAGTAGTAATGATTTGGTCGGAGGCTAATTTTAACTTGTTGTACGTGTAATTATTTATTTAAATGTTAGACTTTTATTTGGACTAAACAATCATCAATCTCGTCATCACCAAAAAGTTATATAATAATTTAAATAACTATTCTTAAATATCAGAAAATACTTAAATAAATATTTTAAATATTAAAAAATATAATCAAATGACTAATCTGTGTGGCATGAATTCTACTTTCAAAAAATAAAGAACAATATATTCCTAAGGATTTTCTTGCATTCAATAAAATATATTATTTATATTATATTAGTAATTTTCAACTTTTTTTTGTATAATATTATTTTTTATATATATTCGTATCCACTATCACAAAAGTTTCTTGATGCTGTAACTTTTTGACATTGACATACAATTTTCACTTTCACCAAAAAATTTAGGTGCTCTAATAATTCATATATATTAAGTATTGACTTTCAATTTCCAATTTGCTTATTATTTTCCTCTGTCTATAATATATCATTGAAAAATTCTCTAAGTTTGAAAAGTAAGAGAAAAATTATTTTTACTATATATTAAATGTTTGTTTTACTAAAAAAAATTTATTAATTATATTTTAAAATTTTAGTTTTGACTATTAATGTTTTATATTATTACTCAAAGATAAGAGTAAGATTAAAAAAGAAAATATTTTTTAAATAAATAAATATTTTATTTTATTTTTGGGAAAAGATGATAAGGGAAAAAAAGTTGTCTTTGAAATTGCTTTTTAGACCCTTATCGCTTCGCCAACTGTTATCGCATTGGAATTGAGTGATCAAACATCGCTCTGCTCAACTTTTTAGATTTCGTACAAACCTTACTTTTAAAACTCTTCCGCCCTTTTCAAAGCGCAAATTATTGTTACGGCAATCAATCACATGTATGATTTAAGTTTTTATGGCGGCTATTTGACGTTGTTTGTACGACGTAAAGGATGGGGTTCAATAATAAGATTATTAAAGATAGTAGCGGAGTCAGAATTTTCAATTATAGATTTAAAATATGAAGAAATAGATATATAAAATAGTTGAAGGGCGTTCAACATCTATTTAAAAAATTATTTTAATCATATATAAATAATATAATTTTTTGAATTAGTGGCGGATCTAAAATTTTCGTTTATGGAATTTGAAAGTTTGAAAAAAAAGTAAGCAGGCTAATAGTGTTGAGAAATTAAAAGGTCGATTTACCTATAAACGGGTTGAATCTTGAATCATATATGAGTGAGTTTATATTCAATATTTTTTATCTAAATTATTTATTTTTATTAAAAAAGTTTATTAAGTACATAATAATATTTACTTGGAAATCAATTTTTTGATTGAAATATTACTACATACTCCATCCGTCCCATATTATAAGTCACCCCTTTCTAAAAATAGCTGGACCACAATATGTCATTTTATAAAAATTATGCATAAATTACCATATTTTGCCCATTATACCCTTGATTGATTAATTAATCTTGAAATGTATTTACTTTGACTAACCTAGGAAATCTACAAGTAATTAATTTCATTGGGAGAGTACTTCATTCATTAATTTACTACTTTCTTTATTCACTACTTATTCTATAAAATCTAATTTTGAAAAAAAATATCAACAAACAAATTAAAAATAAAAGATGAAAAACAATTCAAAAATAATCTTGAAAGTTGAAGCTTCAACAAATTTTATCAAGGAAGATGACATTTCAAAAAGTTCAAAGGATGTAAAAATAGAAGACTCAACTAAAACATGTGAAGGCCAAATTGAGAAAAATCAATATCCAAATAAAGGAGTTATGCACCATTTAAATCAAAAAACAAATGATTTGTCGAACTAGAACTAAAATTCATTTGTCGTCTAATTTCATTATCAAAAAACAAATTACCTTATTTCTTAATGCAAGTGCAAATAGAAAAAATGACTTATAATATGGGACATAGGGAGTATTAATTTAAGGAAAAAGGGTAAAAAATGCCCTTGAACTATGTGAAAGGAACAAAAATGTCATTTGTTTATAGTTTGGCTCAAAATACCCTTACCGTCAAATCTTTGGTACAAAAATGCCCTTTAAAATATGTGAAAAGAACAAAAATACCCTTTGTTTGTAGTTTGGTCCAAAAATGCCCTTATTGTTATTTAATGGGTCAAAAATACTCATTTTTCAAATAAATATATTCTTTTTTAACACATTTTTCTCTAATAATGTTTTTTTATATTAGCAAATGTTTATCTTACTTCAATTCAGAAAAAAATAAAAAAATAAAAATATTTCTTATTTTATTATCATTATTTTTTATCGTTATATAAATATAAATCAATGATGGATATACTATGATCTTATATATATGACATATATTATCTGTCGAAATGGTACATGAAGTTATTCTATTTTAATTGATAAAATGAGATTAAGAAGAATAAAAAAAATATTTCCTACATTTTTATTTGTTAAAGTGATTTTAGATCAAAGAAAACAAGAATATTGTTCTTTAATAATATTTTAATTAGGAAGAAGATGTGTTTAAAAAGAAAAAATGATCTATTTATTCGGAAAAGGACATTTTTGACTCATTTTGTAACTATAGAGGCATTTCTGGACCAAAGTATTGACTACAAGGGTATTTTTGAACCAAAGTATTGACTACAAGGGTATTTTTGAACCAAAGTATTGATAGTAAGGTCATTTTTGAGCCAAACTAAAACGAAGGACATTTTTATTCCTATTACATAGTTTAAGGACATTTTTTACCTTTTTCCCCTAATTTAATACTTAAAAAAAAAAGTTGTCAAGAGAAGCAAAATTCACAGTGAGCCCACGTCCATCGACATTTGATCTCAATTATTAGGGCTGGATCTTAACCCACCTAACCACTGCACTAAGGGATCGTTTGGTACAAAAATTAATAATTTAGGGATTAGTAATGTTGGGATTAGTAATACATGGATTAGTAATGCTGAGATTAATAATGCAGGGGTTAATAGTGCAGGAATTAGTAATGTAAGGATTATTTTTACTAAGTGTTTGGTTTATTGTTTCCCACCTCATCTTGTGTTTGGATTAAAACTTTATAAAAAGCTTTTTTCCAATTATACCCTTAAATTATTATGCAATTGGGTTAAGGTAAATAATTGCCGGACAATATTATTTTTTTATGGCCTTCTAACTAGCTATGAGAAGAACAATTTTGTTGTCATGTTTGCCTTTTTTTTCACTTAAATTATTTGAGGATAAATAATTGTCATCTTAGTAAATTGATCACTTACAAAATGTCAATTTTCAATTTTAAAAAAGATAAACTATCAACTTTTAAAATTGAAAAGACAGTAAACAATAGTAAAATTAAATAAATCATCTACATTTACACATAAAAATTGCAAGTTGTAATTTATATATGTATTCAATTTTATAAATTGTTCAAAATACAAATAATTAGAAAACTGCACAAATATATATCAATAAATTATACCTTTAATTAAGATCACAAACGTCATGTGGTGATATATTTGTCTTTTTAATTAGCTAATGTTAAACAACTCACATTTCAAATATTGTATTAATTTGTATTGGATTTATTTAGCAACAAACAACTCTCTCTAAATAATTTGTAAGCTAATTTATTTAAATAAATTTACTAGTACAAGTATAAAACATAAAATCAAGAAAATAATTAAAATGATTTAAGGGATATTTTTGTTTTTACATGGACTTATCTCATGGTATTATATCCCATGCATTACTAATACCTCCAAATGAAAGGTATTAGTAATACATCCTATAATACCATGTAGGAGGTATAACTAATCCATGTATTAACTATACATAGATCCAATTTCCTACCAAACATAGTACTAAATAATACCATACATAATGCATGGACTATTTATTTTAATGCGGCCTACCAAACGACCCCTAAATACTAATGTTGTGTTGAGGGGTTCATCAACATTTAATATATATATATATACACACACATACGTAAATCATAAATTTAATTCTATATATACATTATAATTTTTCAAGTGAGGGGTTCAGGTGAACCCCTCGGCTCCATGTGGGTCTGTCCATTTATATGATGAAACTAAGAATTTGAGTGTGAGAAGTGACTCTGTTTGGAGAGAGGTCTTAGATTCTAAAGATTTCAAGCTAAGTAGGACTAACAGAGTATTTGGAGTGCAAGATCAATGACGCAACACATAATGTGGAGGTGAAAGTAAAGATCGATGCACAAGTCTTATCTAAGAGGGAAATTTTTAGGTATCTTAGATCCATAATACAAAAGGACGAGGATATTGATGATCATGTTCCACACCGTATTGAAGCGGGATTGATGAAATGGAGGCTCACATTTAGGGTACTGAGCAATAAGAATGTACAATCAAGGTCTAAAGATAAGTTCTACAGAGTGATTATTAGACCAACTTTGTTGTATAGGGTAAAGTGTTGGGGCAGCCAAGAACGTCCATGTTTAGAAGATAAATGTAGAAGAATGCGTGGACATACTATGAGATATAATTAGATTGTGAACACACATCTTAATTTAATTTGTTAGATTTGATTATAAACAATTAAATTTATTTGAGAATATTTGAATGAACTAAACGAAGATAATAAAATAAGTACAAAAAGTTGTATGAAGCATTAGAACTCTGATGCTCAGCATTTGTGCTAGATCTGACGACGATATAATGATGTTGTCCTTGGTTTCAGGATCGCTTTAGTGGGTAAAAACTATAAATTAGTAAAGACTGAGTAAAAAATATGAAAAATTTAGAGCACAAGAATATAAGCATATTGCTTTTGTATTGTTCAAAATCGCATTCCCATACAATTGTATCGATACTAATATTTATAGGTTATGAAGGTAATACATCAATTAATAGAAATGTTTCACTCGAACTTTGAAATACTATGACCAATAATTGTCGTTCACGTGAAAATGTCATTATCACTGCGAACTAATATTTCTCTATTGCGAGAAGATCATTTTGTGACTTTGGAGACCCATGGAGGTCTATCTCTAGCAAACATATCTTCGACACTATTAATTCCACCGAACCAATTTCCTTGAACATTCTTTGTTGGTGTCATCATGTCCAAGCCGATTTTTGCCCAATATACCAATATTATTTTAAAGTCGATTTCAAATATATATTTTCCTAAATTTAATACTCCCCGTTTTAAAAGGAATGAACTAGTCTTACACAACACAAAAATTTTAAAAATAAAGAGAAGTTTTCAATTTTGTGATTCTAAATTAAAGTTATGTTAAATATATCAAATGTTAAACCTTAAATATGTAATGTAGAGATCTGAAATTAAAATATTTCCAAAAACGAAGAAAGAATCATTTTTTAAAAATAGATTAAAAAGACAACTAGATTGTTCTTTTCTAAAACGCAAAAAATAATAAATTTTCTCCAAACGTTACTTCAAAATTTCCATCAACATATATCTTTCACCAACTCCCATCTTTTGTCGTTTTGAGCTGAAGTGTCCTATTAGGACTCTAACGTGCAATAATGCAATTTATTTTTATTTTTATTGAAGTAGGAGTTTATGGTGGGGACTCCAAAGAGAGTGGAATCTACTTTTTTTTTTAATAATAAATTTATATCTTTATATTTGTCTCTATGTTTATGGTGAATATTCTAAACTAAAAATATAGGCAAGTCTGCTTGTATGAAAGGTAGTTGCACTGATATTCTCAATATGAATAACAATATATTAGATAATTATTTTTACGTGACATCACTAAAGAATGCTATGATTTTGTAGCACTAGTCAATTTTTAATGGAATCCAACGTGGGTGGATAGGGACTCTAAATTTCTTTCTACTAACAAACATTTTATATCGTAGATGTATCGTGGAAATGAAATGTTCTATGCTTTCAAATAAATAAGAATTTCAAATTTTTGTATATCTTGAACATACTCAAATACAATTTTTTTGATAATTTTCACATCAATAATTATCTAAGATAAGAAGATTTTCTATATATAGTGAATTTCTAATTTTTGTATGACTCGAACACATTCAAATACAATTTTTTGATATGTTTGATAATTTTCACATCAATAATTATCTAAGATAAGATGATTTTGTATATATAGTGTGACAAACAAAAAATTTAGAGAACATATATAGAAAGAACGTACGAGGATGCGCAACATATTTGCCTCCACATATTTTAGTATGACAACAAATAATTTTCTTAGTACATGTTACTTATACATTATTCCTTTACTCTGGTTCATATTAAGTGATCTATTCGAGTTTCACATATTTTTTTAAAAATTATTTAAGAACATAAATTAAATGTTACTTTTTATTATTATCCTTTTGCTTATTTTTAAATCATTTTATTATAAAAGTAAAATAATTAAGAACTTCATGTAAATATAAAAAAAAAAGTTTCAACAATTTTCTAGAACTTTGAATTAGAGATGGCAATGGGGTCGGGCGGATGTGGGGTGAGTTTAAGGCTATGTGGGGCGGGGTGGGTTTAAGGTTGTGCAGGGCAGATTGCGAGTATATGTGATTTTATGTTGGTTCAAACTTATAAGAGTGATAGAGCATTAGTTATTTAGACAATTTCTTTAAAGCTACTAAAATATTCAAGATAGTAAATGGAAATGGTTCAATAAAAAATAATACAATTTCTTACATGTTTGACATCTAAAAAATAAATTTGTAAGTCACTATCCTATTAAATTAATACAACTTAATGAAAAAATGAATTTATTTTTATGAATTATATTTTTAGTATCAAAACTTAACTAGAAAAAAAAATTAAAAAAATTATGCGGGGCGGAGTGAGACGGGTTGAGAATGAAACAAATTGTTATGCGGGGCGGGACAGAGTGGAGCAGATTAAAAATTTTGCGAGTTAAGCTCAACCCGCACCGTCCCATTGTCATCCCTACTTGAATAATTCACTTATTTTAAACTATTAAAAAAGTCCAACAATTCACTTAATATAAACCAAAATCAAACAAGTGGGGGGTTTGGTGGGATTGGATAAATTTTGGGTAAAGAGCAATTCCTCCTCTTATCTGGTGCAAATTATCTGAATTTAAATTTCGATTCCTCCTCTTATCTAGTATAAATCTGAATCAGTAAGTTTTGAATATCAGGTAAATAATCGTATAAAATAACAAATAGGATAAATATTCCTAATAGAAGACATTTTCTACTGATAACATTTTTCTCTAAAAGACAGAGACCAAAGAAACAAGAGATGTAAAATAAAAAGTAGTGGGTGACAAGTCCCTCTATATATATATGAGTTGCTAAGAGCCAGGAAATTAAAGTCGAACGTCTAATTAAAATAATTGGGATAAAGTGACAAAAATAGTCGTTTAATTACATATTTTTGAGCAGTTTCTATCATTTAAATTTGTCAGAAAGTGTTGATCTCCTCAAATATTTTACAAACTCTACTTATTAAATTAGATGTGAATCATTAAAAACGAAAAAAATCAACCAAAAACACTAAAGAAAGGTCTGTCAAATCCCAAAAGTTGCAACACAAAAATTAAACATGACACCATAAATAAATAGACAAAAGGTACACTAATCAAATATATATATATATATATATATATATATGATTGTATATGTATTCATATACAATTTTATATATTGCATTTTTTTTCAATCTCAACCAACTCAAGTCTTCGCCAAACAACACTATATGAACTTCTCTCGATGTTTTGATCATTTTGATATATTATTCTCTCAAAACGATTCACGTCTGTGCATATCAAATTTTAAAATTAAGCTTTGAAGAAGCTTTAATAATTAGTGAAGTCTTTCCATTCCAATCAACTCAAAATCTCTTTTTTAAAACTGTCTCAAATTTTATATATGAACTCTTCTTTTTGTTTCGAAACTTTAGTATATCATTCACCCAAAACAAGTAGCGAATTTATTTCCTATTTTACCATTAGGATTAGGAGAAGAACAATTTTTTTTTTGTTTGAGTTCATTTTTTTAAAGTTGAATCTAAAAGTTGTGAGTCTTGTAATTAATTGTTAGTTGACAATTTATTTATTTTTTTCGTTGAATTTGGTATTATTATATATGTTGGAAAAATTATGTTTTGTCTATTGGGAGAGAATATTTACACGGCCGTAAGCTAATATAAAATATTATACTCGGCTTAGCTTATGTTTATATATAAATATCTCTTATATATTACTATACGTCACTACATCAAAAATATCATTAGCGGCAATTAATTCTTAATTGTCGCTAAATATATATTTTTAGCGGCAATTAACACTCTTTGTATATGTCCCTAAAGCCTTTAGCGACATTGATTCTAATGACACTTAACTAATGTTGGTAAAGACTTTAGCACTCTTTATTAATGTCAATATTTATTGCCGTTAAAAGTTGTTTTTGTTATAGTATACACTTGTATACAAGGTTGACATATTCTGTATAATGTGTTCCTCAGATATAAGATTGTATAATAGCGTATATTGAGTTACGTGGCATAATATTTTATGTTCGAATGTATATACTTGAAAGTTTCTCTATTATATTTGCATATATGCTAGTTTACAAAATGAAAAAGAAGATGACAAGCATTGGAGTAACGACTATGATATGGTTATGATCCTTTACTTATCGCCTTTAACCCCTCAATTGAATTTGCATCTAAGGACATTATTGCTGAAGCACTAGTAATTTGTACATCTATACGATTAATTGGATTTCAATTTTTTTGGTTGAACTAAAAATGACATTGCTATATTATTTGGCTTTTTTAAGACCGTTTATGCATTAATATAGTAAGGTTATTTGTTGTCAAATGCGTCTTTTACTTTTATATTCTATGTTTCACATTTGAAAGTACTAAAAACTTTTTACCCTTTTAGTCTTGTTTTTATCTAAGTTTTCAAGCATGGTAACAAGTTTCGAAAGCAGCAAAAAGATTATTTTAATATCAATATCAATGTGAGACTTTTCAGTGTGAATTCAGATTTAATTGGGTTCCAAGAGTTTCACAGAACAAAAAAAGATCGACCGAAAAGACAAGTCTCGGGTTTCACCACATATGTGTGTGGCTTATGTTGTTGAAAGTCCAGCTCATCCTAGCATGACATGTTTGCATTGTATCCCCTGATAATGTTCATTCCTATTCGATAGTATGAATAGGTATGTCTGTCAACCATTTCTATATGTCAGATGGAGGACAACTTTAGTTTGGAGCTATTCCCATTAGGTTGCTTTCTCCTCAATGCGAGTATCGAACATCGAGTGAAAACCAAAAAAATAATATCAATATCAAGATCATACCTTAATATCAACTAATCCATCCTACAATTCATTTACAATGATAATTTGTGTTTGAATAAGGGAATACATACAATTAAAAATGGTGATTGGGGGATTGTGTGTCAAAATCAGTCCAAGAAGGCATCTACATACATAAGACTAAGAGGAAGAAACAAAATTAAAGTAGACATCCACTTGCATGTTGCATTAAGTTGTCAAGTAGTAGTCAATCTCATTCAACTTTTCTTTGAAAAAACCTCACCTAATTCAAGACAAGACCTTAGACATATATACAAATTGTGAATTTTATAAAAAATCACAAGATATTCTTCAGTATAATCTTTTTACATAGAATAAACAAACTGTTCACTCTGATATGAATTTTCTTTTTTTTTCCTTGTACAAAATTTAAAATAATAGCATTTTAAAAAAATAAAATGTAAATTGATGAGTCAAGTGTTACACTAAAAAAGTAATACGATATTTAAAATTCCAAATCATGCTTAGTAAAGAATTTGAGATAAAAATCGTGATCTTGTCCAAAAGCTTTTCACGTGCTAATTAGGGTAAATTGTAGATTCATCATTGGGGGTTGAGATATTCGTAGTAGATATATGCTAGTATTATTTACATGAATTATCTATACTATTCAATATTCTTAAAGATTATTATTCCCTGTGTTTTTTTTAATATAGCAATATTTAATTTAGTAGAGAATTTAAATGTATTACATACCAAAACATTCTTGGAATTTGAGATATTTTAATAATTATATAGACCATCATATTTTTTATATACTTTATTATTGAAAACACGCCTAGCTATGGAATATTTGGTGTTCACGAAACAAAAGCACTTTGACAACCTAAAGACATAGGTCTATGCATGGAACTCCAATTTTGGGGTCCTTTAAATTTAATCGTAATAAATTATGTATTAATTTTTTTGAAAAAAAATAATTTAATAAAAAGTATAATATATTAAAATTTATATTATTTTATCCTCTTTATCCTTTTTCGAATGAATTAAGAAAAAAATGATTTTGCCTTCTTATATTTTGTCAGATAACATTGACGTAATTATGTTAATTTTTTCTTTTAACTCCTTTTATACTCGTTTTCTTCGATAAGTTAGAATAATACTCTATAAAAAAATACTAGGACAAAATAATTGAAAAGTGTTAAACAAATAAATTATACATTTTTTTTTGTTTCTTTTTTTTATTTTCAAGTAGCATAGTAGTAATTATATTAAAGTAGGGTATACCAAATTATATTAAAGTAAGGTATATCAAATTATTGACTTTTCTATTCATAGTTTATGCTTATAACTCTAGTATTTTTATAAGTTTGTTAACCTATTGCTTATAAAATTATGTTAACTGTTCATGTAATAATTTCATTAATGAGAGAATGTTTTTACATTAAGATTGATAATATCTTATGGTATAAAACTAACAATTGAAAAAGAAATTATTAGACATTTTGATTATAAAAAATTATTAGATAATAATTTTCATCCAATAAAATATATGTTTAGATTTTAAGCCTCTAATTCAACTGTGTTGAACCGACCTTGTTGCTACTTTAGATTCACTGTGTGTTAAAATTGTTGGATTAAAGTCCACTCACGTAATCCTAGACCCTAGTTTCACTTTTTTTTGGAGTCAACTTCAGAAAACATGTCCGGTTACAAAATTCTAAAATTTAACTTAAGTTGAATTATAGAATTTTCAAATTTTTTAAAAAATAACAAAAGAATGTCTTCACTTTTTTCTCTCCAAATTACTCAAAAAAATAAAAAAAATAACTCAAGTTTGTATTCATGGTTGTCAAACACAGCTCCTATTTATAAATAAAAGTTCTTATTTTGAAAAGTGAAATTACTTTTTTCAAATTTCGTAATAAAACTTGGACAAACACCCATGAAGTATCCTTCCTATCAAAAAAATAAAAAGTTTATAGTAAGAAGTTTTCTAATTATAAAATGGAGCCATCATTTTTGAATCATACTTATTTAATTTGACTTATTTTAAGTATAAATTGTATTTCATAGACATTTTACACTGTTGGTCTCCTCTCCAATCTCTAATATATCAAATTATCAATGAAGAAGTCGGTTAGTTTTCTGCTTATTTATCAAACACTACAAAATAAATAAATAAATAATTTATTTTCAAAAAAATATTTCGAAGAGTATGTTCCTGATGCAAAATATTTCTCTTTCCTACCAAACATACCCTTATATTTGTCCTATTAAGGTGACTTAATTTATTTTTAAATTCGACAGCTTTATTAGGTGCGGATGTACATAATTGTATCTATCTCCAATATTAGTAAGCTACAACTCAACATATGAGGTCAGGTGGGATCACAAAAATATAGGTACAGTATTAGATTCCTCTACAAATTAGAATTAGAATATTGTCTTGTCCTTTGGCAAGATAGATTTTTGTTCTTCAATAATAATCTAGTGCTAAGTTTTTTTAAAAAAAATTCACACAAGGTTTAATTAAATTTAAATTCGCATGATCAAATCTCATATTAAGGCCAGAGTTCTCCTTGACAAAGGCATTAGTATATTTATAACTTGAATTTGAAATCTTTAACTAAGAATATAAAAATATCACTCCATTGCAATTTTTGTTGGTAATTCAATGTTCAGTTATTTATTTATTTAGACCTTATTTATTTTCATTAAGATTAAAATATTTGAATCTGAATTACATCTGAATACTAAGACATCATGTTAAAGATGATAATACTAAATAGTTAAGATTGTTGTTTTCTCAATATATGAATATATAAACCTTGTTTTCGTTTAAAGAGTAATAAATATAAAATTTAAATAAAATATTAAGTTGATCTAATATAGTATAAGTAAAACATTTCAAAAAAATTATATGACAATTGATGGTGATGATGGTTAGTATTACAATTGTGTGTTGATTTGGAATGATGTTGACTGATGATGGTGTTTGTGAGAAGTATCTTATGGTGTAGTGGTTATTAGTAGTGACTAATTGTAGTTGTTGTTGTTTTTGGATGATAATTAGTAGTGGAATGATACTGATAACTAATGTCGATGGTGAATGATGATAACGGTCAGCAATATATAATGTTGATTAATAATACTCCCTCCGTCCCATTTTATATGAGGTACTTTGATTCGACACGAAGTTTAAGAAAGAAAGGAAGACTTTTAAAATTTGTGGTCTAAAATGAATGATAGAAATTTGTGTGGCTGTAAATCATTTCATTAAGGATAAAATGGACTTTTTATAGTTAAATTGTTACTTAATATAGAAATGTGTTATTCTTTTTGGGACTGACTAAAAAGGAAAGTAAGTCATATAAATTGGGACAGAGGGAGTAATAATTATCAATAGTGATTAGTGGATGTAATAATGATTGATGGTAATAATTACAAATGATGACTAATGGTGATGACAATTGATTTTGGTTATTAATAGTAGTGATGGTTGTGATTGGGTTGAGGATGGTGATTGTGGATGATAGATGGTGGTAGTTTGTGGCTGAAATTCTTAAATAAACATCTTAATATATCGTTCAGACTTATTCAAACTCATTAAATTATTATAAAATATAAAAAACAATCGCCCTTAATGATTTCCAGAATTGATTTATGTTCTAAAAGCTAATTGAAAACTGATTCTAGATCATTACTTTTTTGGTTTGTTTTATCAGATTTTTATTTCACGTTGTTATTTTGCTAAGAATACGTGGCAAAGCCAGTTGATGATGACATATCATTCATAATTACTGAAATTAATGACGACTATGAAGAATCAATAATAGTCTATTTTTCACTGCAGAGTGATTATTTAAATAAATGTCATAATAATCTTATATTTATTTATGCAAGAATCGTAATTTGAAAAAAAGCAAAAAATTGTGGGTCTTTAGATTTATGGAACCCTCACTCTTAATCCTTAGGCAAAATGTCTTTTTGTGATATTATATAAATTTGGGAAAAGTATACAACTACGTAAATTAATTACCTTGATTTTGCACCTCTATGTTACCTCTTTCGGTCCATATTAAGTGAATTGTAAGTGTTTAACATAATCTTTAAAAAAATATTTTAAAAAGAGAAAAATCCCACCATAAATAATTCACTTTTTTTGAATTATGGAAAAAGTCTCAACAATTTTGATAATTTTCCTTTGGCTCATAATATTTGATAATTTTCCTTTGGCTCATAATATTTCCTAAAATGTCCCAAAATTTCAGCCCTTAAATTCATATAAAAATTGTAGCACACCTTTCTATTCTCCTTACTATAAGCATGTTGTCTTTTTCTCTTTGAATGTAATGCTGAAACTTTGGCTCATAGCATCTCTTTTGTTTTAGCACCCCTTTCTAGTTTATTTATTAAAATTTCATTAATAAAAAATATTTTAATAATCTTTTCTCTTTTTTCAAATGAAAATAAAGTAATATTTTTAAAATATGACTCTATCTTTAAATAATTTTTTAAATAAAAATTAACTTGCTAAAAATAAAAAAGTATTTGAAAGCAAAATTAAATTTAAATTCGCATATAACTTTATGAGTATCATAGATGACTGAGAAGTATTTCATTAAAGGACTAAAGCATAACTCAATGAAATCATGTTAGTATATAGATATATTGTGAAAGTATAATTGCGGACTGCAAAATATCTCACTACATGACTGAAGCATACCTTAATACTACCATGTTAATTTATGAATATACTAGGCCAAACACATATACAACCCCTCTAACTTGACAACATTTTTCATTTTGACACTATCTTAGCCTTGTTCCATTTTAACCCTTAAACACCATTTTTATGTATCATTTTAACACGAAATACTATTTTTATGATTTCTTTATTTTTATATATATTCTTCAATTGCAACTTCTTATTTTAAATCGACATGTGTCAGTTAATTTTAGTTAAAAAAATAAAAATTAACAAAAAATAATTCTTTTTAAAAAATAATAATTTCTTTTTAAGAGTGTTATGTATTTTTGTGTGAAAAATAACCAACGAAATTGTGTTGGTTTTCTTTCTTTAAAATCGCTGACAACCTAACAAAGTCAGTCGAGTTTTAACATTGTTTAGTAGTGTTATTAGCAATGAACAAGAGTCTTTTTTTAGTAGTGTTATTAACAAAGTCAGTCTAGTCTTTTTGAAGATGGGTTTTTTTATTCGTATTGATTTATATTAAAAATTAAAAGTAAGTATTTGCATTAAATTTAGATAGCCTAGATGATAAGAAAAAATAAATAAGTAGTGTTATTTAATTTAATTGAATGTTTAAGAAAGAAAATCAATGAACTTTCGTCAATTTATTTTCATGCAAAAATACAGAGAAATATCAAAAAATAATATTATTGTTTGAAAAAATTTATGTTCGTTAGCGAATGTTTAATTTTTTTACGAAAATTAACAAGCACACATCTATTTTTAAAAAATAAGAAATTGCAATTGAAGAACATAAATAAAAACAAATCATAAAAAATAGTATAAGTGTTTTAAATGGTACAGAAAAAATGGAGTTTAAGGGTTAAAATGGAACAAGGCTAAGTTGGAGTGCCAAAATGAAAAATGGGGGCAAGTTTGAGGGGTCGTGTATGTGTTTGGCCAATATACTATGATGGCATCATGGAGGAATGTGAAGTGTCTCAATGAAAGACTGAAGTAGACATTAATGATATCATATATATACATATGGTATTATGGAGGACAGAGTATTAAAGAAGACTTCAATGATACATGTCGATAAATAGATATATTGTGATGGTATAACGAAAGGTTGAAGAGTGTCTCATTGAAGGAATAAAAGTATTAAACATAACGCCATGATACCATGTCAATTTATAAATATATTGAGATGGTATCAGAGGCGACTGAGGAGTGTTTCATTGAATGACTGAAATAGTCTTTTATGATACCATGTCAATATATATAAATTGTCATGATATCATGGAGGACTGAAGAGTGTCTCATTAAACGACTAAAGCAGTCCTTCATGTTACCATGTCATTATATAAATATATTGTGATGATATTATAGAAGACCGATCCTCCCTAAAAATCATCAAAATTTGAAAAAAGTAAAATAAAGAAGAAGGGCAAAAAAGGTGAATGGAATTAAATTATGAGAAAAACATTAGAAAAAAAGAAATAAATAAAATTAGAGAAAAATAAATTAGAAAGGAGCTAAAATTGAGTATAAAACTAAATTAGGGTGAATAATAAATAATAAATAAGAAAAAAGATAAAGAATAGATAGAAAAATGAGGAGAAAATAAAAGAAACAAAAAAGATAAGGAGTATAGAAATATATATATATATAAAAGAGTGAACGTTTACTATATCATTTTTTTATATAGTAAAAAATGAATAAAGAAAAGAGCAAAAAAACATGAATAAAATTAGATTACGAAAGAAAAACATAAAAAAAGAGTAAAGAAATAAGTAAACTGAAAAACAAAAAGAAAACACAAAAATGAAAGTGTCAAAATTGATTATGATGAAAGAAGAAAAAAAAATGGATAATTTCAGAAAGGCCTTCAGAAATCTCTCCTCAAGTTTATTTAGCTCCATAGACCATAATATTCACTTGAGAGTCTTCATCAAAATGGGCTTAGCCCATGGGCCGGTCCAACCTAATTCGTTACTGAAGTAGGGTTGCGATAGGATTTTTTAAACATATTTAAAACTAGGGCTTATAATTCGACCCATATAAGTCTTTGGTCCTTGAGGCTTGACGGGGACGAGACCGGGGTTGGCCCATGACCAACACTATTTATTTAAGGGTAACTTACAACAATCTCACTAGTATATGAGTTAATTGTTTAAATGCACGTTATATTGCAATATTACGAATCTTACCAGATTTTGATACGTCCAGATACATGTATTTCGGGATACATAAACTCAAAATTAGGTTAATTTTTTCTAGATACACTCTATCCAAGTGGATTAGCATGTATCTAGGATACATAGACAAATCATGTGCCCTCACCTCCCTCTCATCTCGCTCGTCACTCTCTTATCTCACTCGTGTATCTAGGATGCATCATACCAGAAACATGTATCTCGCGTATCTAGTATCCTATATACATTTTAATCACACTAGATTTTTTGCTAGTATTATTGAAACAACACTATTGTTCGCCATATTTGATTTGAAAATCTTCTCATTTTCTTGATGTTATAGAAATTTATGTTTGAAAAGAAAAATAATAAAAGAAAAAAAGGACTAGTCCATCCTAGCCCTCGGCCCTTCTAGGGATGGGTTGGGTTGAACATTAATTTTCAGGCCCTTCCACATGAAGGGACGGCCCACCCTAGCCCATTAAATTTTTGGCCCGCGAAACTTGGATTGAGTGGGGTTGAGTTGACCCTTTTTGACAACTCTAATTCATATTTTTTGTTGTTTAAGATGTTACACTTACCTCCATTATTTTGATTTATCTATAACAATTATTTTAACCTACGCTAAAACAAAGGAGAAATAAAAGAAAAGAATCAAAAAGAAAATAATTAACTACAAAAGATGCAATGGAGCATATGCATAATTAGATTATAGGGAGCATCAAAGTAAAAGGATATAAGTTTGCTCCTTGTGAATAATTATACATTTTTTCCTAAATTTTGTTGAAAAAATTGTGGCCCAAAACCACTCGGGCATCTAATTTATAAAAATTGGTCCAACCCGCTATTTCTATCAATTTTAATATAATTTGCACAAATTTTGAAATCTTTGAGCCAAGTGAAAAGGGATAGTTACAATCTAATGCCTATAATATACATAAGTAATATATAAATTTATATATATCAACAATATTGATAAATAAATTTGACTAAACTGTACATATATCCCCTTCAAATAACTATAAGATCTCAAATTTCCTCTTTATTCTTAAGATTTCATCCAATTTATTTTCCCCTAATCTCTCAAATCTTCTCCCCATATATCTCTATTGTTATACTCCTTGCCTTTCTCCCTCTCCCCATACATATACATATTACAAAAATAGACATTATATTCTCTTTATATCCAATAATTAATTAGTTTAACTAAATAACTATTGGTTTTTTACATCAAAATCATACAATGCATTAATATCACATACAGTATATAAAAAGTAAATTGACTTTGGAATTTCATTTCCTATTATTTTTTAAGTATGCTTAATATAGTGTGATTTTAAGGGGGGGGGGGGGGGGGGGGG
>JAJOOR010012978.1:0-21784 GCA_036250505.1 Solanum acaule
CAATATAACACAATTGACCATCAATTCCTCATAATTCAATATAGAACAATACATAAATCAATAGCCCATAACAATCTACACATTAATATCACATTATTAGCTCATAATCAATAGACCTACTTTAGACCCAAAAAATTAGGATTTCAAGATATGCAAGGGTTCAACGAGATTTTGATCTTCAAACCATCAATATTAACATAAATCATCATTTGAAATACTTTCATGCAAGAACCCAAGCTTAGAATTGAAATTGGGGTTTTTAGTGTTTTTGAAACACATTGAAATCACTTTGATTTGGCTCTTTGATTGAAAGGAGAATCAAATATAAAATCCCCATACCTTTATGATTAATTTCCTTAGGAATTTGAAGAGAAATCAGTAGGAACCCATCCCCTAGCTTGAAGCTTCATCAATGGCTTCCATGGAGCTCTAGAGAGAGAAATTTATTTGAGAGGGAAGGTTCAATTGATAATGAGGTCTAATACTAGGTCTTGGGGTTTTAACCATTTAAAATACCCTAAAATAGGTAGAATAACCGTTTCTAAAAATTCCCCAAAGTACCGAAAATACCCCTCACTTAGTTGGACCTTTTAAACAAGTCAAACTTGAGTTTTATTTTCGCAGATTTAGTCGGAAAACAAGTTCGCGATGCGGAGGTGTTCCCACAAGTTTCTAGAAATTAAAATCCGAGACAGTAGAGTCCGCGACATGTCCGTTGCGGACCAACATTTTGGCCCTTGGTGGAGCTAGTCCGCGACGCGGACATGCTCCCACCATGAACATTTTCGAGCTGCCTTGGCAGCTTGCTCGGCCAAGGGTTGGGGTCCTCCTCGGGGACCCTTTGGGTGGCCCAGGGTGTCATATTCGAACGTTTTGACCCTAAAAAAAATATTAAGACACTAGGGTCACCTCCACTGATTTTAGACTTCAAACAACACATAAAAACATGTAAGACACACTAGAACACGCTAGCACGTAAACAACTAGTTTTCGAACATCTTGAACGTCTCTTTGACGTTTGACTTCCAAACTCTTTAAAACTGACCTATGAACTCATTTTCAAACATTTATACAAGTTTATCAACCACTAACACGCATGTGAAGCTCTAATTATCCTATTTCATTTTTTAGGGGCGTTACAATGGTTCCCTTATGGTAGAAAAGTTTAAGACTTAACTGTGCCTATAGGCCATGATTAGGATGAACAAAATGGGATACTTGGTTTGGATGCTATTATGGGATGCTATTCATGCTTTGCACTTGTATGCTTTTGAGGTTACTTGAGAATGGTTTTATTATGGTATTGATGACTAAGAGTCAGTTGTGCTTATATTGTTATGATTTATCTCCTATGCTCATTAACTATGACTTATGTTGACTTGTGTTCATATGATGCTTATATTGGAGATTTTGCTATGACTATGAGGTTTCTATTATTATCTCTTATGTTTATGTCTTACATTGACTAACCATTTTGAGATGCTCTTACAATGTTGTGCTAGCTTCCATACTTGGTACATTTTGTACTAATGCATATTGCCTACATTCTAATCAAATGTAGGGTTAAGGAGATTGAGTTGCTTTGGAGGCTAGGTTTCAAGGATCTAGAAGAGTTGAAGATCTTGGCGAGTCCTCATAGCTTCGAGGACGAAACCTTACCTTTATGTCTTTTATTTTCATGTTAAGACTATTGTATGGGCTGTGTCCCAAGAGTTTTTTCTAAAAGTTGTATTAGATGGTTTGACACAAAGTGTAGAAAGTCTTCCGTTTGCTTTTATGAATAATGACTTTGATTGTAAAAGTTTAAAATTTTCCCGTATTTTCTATTATCTTATGTTCAGGATATGCTAAGGGCTTGTATGCGACCCCTTCGGGGTCAACTACGCCATGTTACGTCTAGGGGGTACCCCTGGGTCATGACAAACTTGGTCAAAGCATATGGTTTTGGGATAAATTTTAGGATGTCTCAAACCACGTCTAGTAGAGTCTTGTTCATGGGTGTGAGTCGCGACATATTTTATGAATAGGATGCTATTGGATGTTTAGGAAATCTCACTTCTTCATTCTGTAAGTCGTGCTATAGAGTTTAGATCTAGCAGGTCTTTCTCATAACCGTTGCCCTATGGTTTTTCAGGTTATGGCTAATACTAGGGCTAATGTTAGGAGGGATGAGGAAGACAGTGGAGAACAAGAGGTTCCTCCACAAGTTCCTAATGATGAAGGTGTCATGACTAATGTAGAGATAAGGGCGGCTTTCCAACCTTTGACCCAACTCATGACGGTTCAGACTCAAGCCGTCACCACTCAAGCTCAAGCCATAATGGCTCAAGCCAATCGAGAAGTTAGGCCCCGGGTAGAGCCCAATGTGAGTACCATGGCCTCACGGTTGATAGATTTTACTAGGATGAATCCTCCTATCTTCTTAGGTTCCAAAGCGAATGAAGATCAACAAGAGTTTGTGGAGGAGGTCTACAAGATAGTGGAGGCTATGGGGGTCACTTCTATTGCGAAAGCCGAATTAGCCTGGTATCAATTGAAGGATGTGGCCTAAGAGTGGTATGCTCAATGGAAAGATAATAGGCCTATAAGGGCGGGTCCCATAAGTTGGGAAGTATTCGAGAAAGCATTCATCTATAGGTTCTTTCCACGAGAAAAGAGGGAAGCAAAGGTGGGGGAATTTATCAACCTTCGTCAAGGAGGTATGAGTGCTCAAGAATATTCTTTGAGGTTCACTAAGTTGTCCAAATATGCTCCATCTTTGGTGGCAAATCCGAGAGATGAGATGAGTCGGTTTGTGACCAGAGTGTCCGAGTTGATTGAGGAAGAATGTCATGCGGCAATGCTTTATAATAATACGGACATCTCACGTCTAATGGTTTATGCTCAACAAGTTGAGGAGACAAAGCTTAGGGAGAAAATAGGGAAGTTAAAAGACCTAGAACCGATGATGGGTGTTGACACCCAATTTTGGCCTAACATTTTAAAAATTCGTAACTTTTAAGTTTTATTTATTTAATAGTTCAAAATAATTTTTTTATAATTTTAAATAAGTTTATCGATAACTATCCTTATTTGTTAAAATTTAGGATTTTTCTTTTATCAGTTTATCTTAAAATTGCATTTCTACATGTCATTAGTTACGTTCATTATATTTTTTTAATAATATTCATTTTAGTTGTTACATTTGTTAATATTTATTTTGATATTTTGAACAGTCTATAAATCCATTCGAATATGAATAAGATTTTATACACAGATATTTTATTAGCTAGTGGCTTCGGCCCATGGATTTTATATAATGATATTGTACTATAGATGATTTTTTATTTTCTATTTAACCTATTTCTTAGTCATTGAGTGGGGTGGTGGCGAATTTATTTTTTAGAATAGAGTTATAAACTTTTCATATTTTTGTTCACAAAAGGGGTTTCCGGTCACCACCACTTCGGAGTAGCGAAGCTCTGGCAATACAAAACCCCGACCCAAAACCTCCATTTTTTTTTCCTCTTTCCTTCACTGTTCATCCTCAAACAAAACACCACCAAAGAACCTCCAAAACCCATCTTCTCTCCCAATGTCGTTTCCGGCAAGACAACAAACCAGAAACATCGCCCACAACCACCGAAAACAACCCCATTTTCCAGCATCTTCTCCGACCACACAATGCCATACCACCACCAAAACTCTTCTCATCGCTGCCTCCTCCACACCAGAAACAACCCACCACCACGAGCTTCGAGCTCCGGTGAACTCCCTTGAACCCGTAGCTCCGAACAAACCCCAAACCAGATCCATTTCACATCCCCGGTGAAGCTCGAATAACCAGATCCACCGAGCTCTACAACTCCAGCAAGCTCGTGAGAAACCAACAGAACAATCAGGCACCATCAAGGCTTGAAAACAACGACCAAAGCACTTAAACCAACTCCAGCGGAATAGGTAGATTTTTACTTTTCTTTGTGCTGCTATTTTGCTTTGCTCTTTCTATTTCTGTTTCAGATCTGGCCGGAGGGGGTTCAAACTCCGGCCAATGTTCATTAATATTATTTTTTGGGGTGAAGTCTTTCTTTTTTGATCTGTTCATTTTGTTAAGAATTGCTAGCAGTTCTCCGATAGTAAGCTTATTTATTGACTTTATTTATCTTGTTCAATAGGCATAATATGTTTGCTGTTATGTAATGATTTTTTTTTACAATTTTCTTCGTTTATTATTAACATGTTGATTCTCATTTATGGATTCCAACTCTTTGTTTAGGTTTTTAAAAATATTTGGTTTGTTCGGTCAAATGAGTTTTAATTTGGTTATAAATTAAGTTAATCAATGGTTTGCTGCAGTTATTATTATTATTATATATATATTTCAGTTTTGATGTCTTTTGTTGTTATTAGTAGTTATTATTATTATTATATATATTTCAGTTTTGATGTCTTTTGTTGTTATTAGTAGTAGTATTGTTATGTATTTTTTATTATTATTATTATTATTATCATATTTGTTTTCGTTTTCATACATATTATGTTTGGTAATAGAGAAGTAGTCTATTTTTTTATTACAATTATTATATATATTATTAGATATTATACTATAAATGTCTTGATGTGTGTTGTTTTATTTTGTTGTTAGTCATTTCTATTCTATTGATGGAATTAATTATTTATTTTAGTTTATTGTTGCATGCTCTTCATTATTTCGTATTTGGAGTTTTTGGTTTTAGCTCGGCAAATCGCTATTGTTCAATCTTAGTTAGCTTGTTATTTTATTAGTGTTTCTTTTTAACTTTTACCATTAGTTTTATTTAAATCATTACAAGTAAAATTGGCCAATGAAAAAAATCTCTCCGTCGGTTTTGGAGGCCTCCCCATTTTAAAAGATGGAAATTTAGTTTAAGTTCATATAAATTGTATGTTAAAATGGCCGATGAAGAAACTACCGTCGATTTCCAAGGCCTCCCATGTTAATAAGATGGATTTTTATTTTTAAATTATTATTTAATTCATTTATTTTGTTATTATTTATTTATTACTAATACTTTTACTAAGTGTCTTTACAGGTACCCCGAAGTCGCTTCTCATCGAAGTCATTCGAATAAAGTTCGAATACTATATTCATTATTATGTATATTGTTGACGATAGACAAATATTAGGTCGTTTCTCATATTACTTGTTTACTTTATTACTTGTGTATATTGCATGTTTGTTATATTTGTATACTATTTTTACCTCCTCCTCAATTTGAAAAATGAATTCAGTCGGGACCCACAGTTGTGGATTTCGAAGGATGCCTAACACCTTTTTTTTGAAATAACTTGAACCTCTTACCTAGAATCTTCGTTTCGTAGATCACTTAATGATTTCCTAGTTTTTTCCTGAAATTAGGTGGCGACTACTTTTAAAATTCGTTTATTTTTAAAATTCTTTCAAAATTCAATTAATTGAATATTTTTTGAGTCAGCGCGATGTTTCTCCCTATTTGAATAGAGTAGGGATGTAAACGGGAATGTCGACTCTACTGGGGAGTATAGATGTTCTAACCATTATGAGTTCATTTTTTTAAATTGAGGAGTTTTTCTTTTATTGTGTTATATCTTGTATCTTCTATATATTGTTGATTGTTTGTAATGTACTTATTGTTTATTCATTATTTATTTAACTGTATGTATATTGTCATTGCATTTTATGGCATAATTTCTGCCAAATGGCAAATAGAATGCATTAGGACAAAGGCGGCTACGTGGCTTTCCATGACTGTCCTTCAGAAAAACACCTTCGAATTCTTTTGAAATGATAAACGATTAGTTGGCTTGTGGTCATCCAACATTGTTTATTATACTTCACCCCGTAGTTTGTCCGACTCGGGTAACCAGGTCTTGTCTAAACCACTCTTAGTCAGCTAGTGTAGAGCGAAGCCAAAACCTCGTATTTAGCGCATTTGCTTGAGATGACACAACACTCAAGACACATTTGTATAGAACGCGCAATAATTGTTTGTATGTTATGTGATATAATTAAGTTTGTTTTTAATCAAAGCAATACTTATGTTTTTAATTAATTCTTTGTGTGATATTTTACATTATCCATCATGAACACGAACTAACACTTTTACCTTTTGAGTTTTTCTTCCTTTCTAGCGAGAGGTTGATTAGTCTCAAAATTTGAAGGTCATTTCTCGTCTGAAATTGCAAGGAACGAGAGGACTCGCGAAGTTTGAGTTTTTGAATTTCACAAGACATGAATAATCAATCAAAAAGACAAATCAGGGGAGTCCTTGGCTATGAAGTTACACTACTTTATTTTATTTATTTTATTATTATTATGGCCTTGCTTTCACACATTTATCATATTTTTGCAGGAAAACCATCCCTGACCGGGGATGGTCATAACGATGTTTGGTTCTCGTGGATAATTGGGAGAAGACACCGTTCCAAGAGACATCCAAAAAGAATACAACAACAAGTGATTACTGTAAAATTGGGAGACCACATTCAACAGACAGTGCAAAGATCAACAGTTAATAGGATATAAGAATTGCTTCGAGTTTGTCTAAATCTTAAAATTGTTTTATGTCGTATCTGAATGAACTACGCGAACCTGATTCTCATCTTGATGAGATACGTAGGCAGCCCTTCTTGGGTTCGGTATTCATTCTTTTGAATTCAAATAGTAAAAAAAAATAAAAAAATTGTGTCCATATTTTCAAAGCTATATCTGCATGAACTATGCACACCTGATTCTCATCTTGATGAGATACATAGGCAACCCTTCTTAGGTCCGGTATTTATTCATCCTTTTAAAAAAAAAAAACTTTATGTACATATTAAAAGAGTCATGTCTTCAGCTCAAATGAGACTAATGTAGTTAGGAGCATGTAAACATATTCGATATGATGAAGAGGACTAACTTTGTGGTAAACCATAGATTCATTTGGTACCTCTCATTATACTTTTGTGATGATAAAAAATTCTCTTGCATGCATTCAAGATAAGAATAAAACCAACCTCATTGTTTCATGTGCTTTGTGTGGTGAGCTTTTAGATCAAAATTCATTTGCATCGCATTGTTGATCTAGAACTTGGCTTGAATGTTTATCAAGGCGAAATCCTGAGTTATTTTTGGTTTGGGAAAGGATTGTAGGCCTTCTTTGACCCGATTGTGCCTTTCAAAACCTACCAAATGACATTGATCCCTAGTTTTCCCCACTTTGAGCCTGAAGTCTTTCTTTGTACAACCACATCTTAGACACTATCCCTTTTAGTGCTTTCATGCACTATTCCTCTCTTGGCCCAGCCTTCTTGAGTGCACCAAGAGTGTGCAAATTATAAGAGAAGATCCACGTTTAAAGTTGCCAAAGTCAAAAGATACAAAGTCTCCCAAAATTAAGGAAGCAAAAAACGACTTCTAAAAAAAAGGTGGAAAGAAAACAAGAAAGACAAAAACACCCCTACAAGGTCAATAAAAGACAAGAAGGAAAAAACTCCAACAAAAGAGGAGAAAACTTCAAAACAAAGGGGTGAAAAAAGAAAATTTCAACAAATAAGAATTCAAAAGAAGTCAAAAAAAAAAACAGGGGACAATAAAGAGGATCAAACGCCAAAGGTGTATCAATCATCAAAAGCACAAATTCACTGTGACGCTCAAGAAGTAATTAAGTCACTCTTATCCCAAATATATATCATACCCATCCCTAAGCCTACATTACAAGACAATAACAAGTCCTACATGATATTATTCAAAATGTTCTCACATTAGTGGAGATTTACATAAGGGCCAAGCATATGGTATCACAATTGCATGCATTGAACTTTCTTGTGAGTGTGAGTGCACTTCAAAAAATGTCCTACAATAAAATGCTTCAAATATGTGTGAAATATGACTCTTCTTTTTGTGAGGGCACTTGAAACATGGTGATTGGTACAATTCAAAATCTTTGTTTGAAGAAAGATGAATAAATCTTGTTGATACTTAAGTATGTTTGAGGTACCACTTGAAACTGTGAGAGTTACCTTGAATTCAATCTTAGTTAGAAAAAGAAAAAAAAAGATTTACATGCGATCCAAACTCCTGGTACCAATTGTAGTCAAGACTTGACTATCTCTTCACATTCTTTATTCTTCAAAAAAAAAAAAAAAGGAAAAAAAAAGGTGAGCAAACACCCACTCTTTAATATTTTCCAAATCATTTTTTTTAAGATTCATTCCATAAAAAAAAAAAAAGATTTTGCATTTTTTTGGTTGTCCGTTGTGAAACGTGACATTAGGCTAACCTCTTATGTGTGAAACACCTATTTTACTTCATTGGGTTGTCCGTCTAAAAAACGTGACATGTCTTTTATCTCTAGGCTTTGAATATCACAAGGAATATCATTTTCCTATTTCATCATGTTCGTATTGTACATTTTCTACTGATGATCTTGTCTCAGATTTTTTGCAGCATTCATCATCTACATGATTGGAACTATATTTGACATGATTCCTGGCTCAACAGGATATGTAGGCACCACGACGGCTCGGTCATATACCTAGTGTCATGTTCTTTTCTCCTTGTAATAAAAATTCTCAATAAAGGTGCTATCTCTAGTAAGTTAAGATTGAAGATCATTTTGAGATTTGCCAAAATTCTAACTGGGATAGAATTTTTGACGAAGACCTCAAAAATTCCAACAAGTACTGTGAGAAGCTTGACAGTAAACTTCAAATGATCCATCATCACTGGAAGTTAAAAGTTAACTTGCAAATCTCCAGCATTGTCATGGCGAGCCAGCAGCTCCTCGTACAAATCCCCAATAAGACATGAGTCACAATAAACACAAGATTGTCAAGAGTAAAAATGTGGTTGCTCGTATGTGTCAAAGTTATCAGACATTTTGTACACATTCTATTTTAAAGAATCTTTTATCAAGGTTTCTTGACTAAGTCGCTAGCTAAGGTGACATTGTGTCTACTAATTGTTCATTTTCAAGTACAGGAATAGGTGAAAGCATTGAAGCGATGACACTTTCAAGACAAATCATCGAGTCATCCACCTCATTACAGTTGGACAATCATCGAGCCGTCCGCCTCGTTGCAGTTGGACAATCACCAAGTCATCCACCTCATTATAGTTGGACAATCATCGAGCCATCCACCTCGTTAAAGTGGACAATCATCGAGTCATCCACCTCATTACAATGGAAAGTCATTGGGTTATCCATCATTTGAATTTTTCATAGTATTTTTAGTTGCCGAGAGGGCCATTGCATTTTTTATTTTCCGAGAAGGCCATTGCATTTTTTATTTGCTGAGAAGGCCATTGCATTTTTCATTTGCCAAGAGGATCATTGCATTTTTCATTTGCCGAGACTGTCATTGCATTTTTCATTTGCCGAGAAGACCATTGCATTTTCATTTTGCCAAGAGGGCCATTGCATTTTCAGTTGCCGAAAAGGCCATTGCATTTTTCATTTGCCGAGAGGGCCATTGCATTTTTCATTTGCCAAGAGGGTCATTGCATTTTCATTTTTCCAAGAGGGCCATTGCATTTTCATTTTGCCAAGAGGGCCATTGCATTTTCATTTTCCAAGAAGGCCATTACATTTTTCATTTGCCAAGAGGGCCATTGCATTTTCATTTTGCCAAGAGGGCCATTGCATTTTCATTCGCTGAGAAGGCCAATGCATTTAAGTCGCATCTATTCGGAGGTGAAGGATTCGCACCATATCTATTCAACGTTCAAGTCGAAGGAAACTTGCGTTGAAAGATATTTGCTTTTAAGTCACATCTATTTGGAGGTGAAGGATGTGCACCCTATTTATTCAATGTTCAAGTCGAAGGAAACTTGCGTTGAAGATATTTGCATTTAAGTCGCATCTATTTGGAGGTGAAGGATGTGCACCCTATCTATTCCACGTTCAAGTCGGAGGAGACTTGCGTTGAAAGAATTTTTCATTCGTCCTACCGATGGATCATCTTTTTTCATTCGTCCTACCGATGGACATACATTCAAAATCCTACAGATAGATCATATGTTTTTATTCGTCCTACCGATGGACATACTTTCAAAATTCTACCGATGGATCATATTTTTTCATTCATCCTAACGATGGACATACATTCAAAATCTTATCGATGGATCATTTTTTTTCATTCGTCCTACCGATGGACATACATTCAAAATCCTACCGATGGATCATCTTTTTTCATTCGTCCTACCGATGGACATACATTCAAAATCCTACCGATGGATCATCTTTTTTCATTCTGTCCTACCGATGGACATACATTCAAAATCATACCTATGGATCATCTTTTTTCATTCATCCCACCGATGGACATACATTTATATCCTACCGATGGATCATCATTTTCATTCGTCCTACCGATGGACATACATTCAATATCCTACCGATGGATCATATTTTTCATTCGTCCTACCGATGGACAAGCATTCAAAATCCTACCGATGGATCATCTTTTTTATTTGTCCTACCGATGGACATACATTCAAAATCCTACCGATGGATCATCTTTTTTCATTCGTCCTACCGATGGACATACATTTAAAATCCTACCAATGGATCATCTTTTTTCATTTGTCCTACCGATGGACATACATTGATATCCTACCGAATCATCATCTTCATTCGTCCTACCGATGGACATGCATTTTTATCCTACCAATGGATCATCTTCATTTGTCGTATCGTAAGAGATGCTACCTTGTCTCTATAATGAGTTTCATCTTTGTTTTTTTGAGAACATCCAAGAGGATGCATTCTCAATTGAGCCACAGGTTTGGACTACTTCAACAAGGAGGCAATACAACGTGGAACCTTTTGGAATCAAGATGAGGATCGACTCCTACCACATTCCAACCACATTTTTATATAAAGGTCATGTTTTCGGCCAAAATCGGGTTTGTCAATTTTCATTGTCCACAATTTCTTTCATCAATCATATCCAACGAAAGGGACAATGGGGATTTCTCCAATTCTAGCTCCAGGTGATATGATCAACCTAGGACCCAACAAAAACTTTCCAACCAAGAGAGGGTGTCTAAGCCTAAGGCTCTAAGAGGGAATAATAGTGAATCCGTGTTTATTAAGCATACTTGCTCCGAGTGTAGGAGAAAGCATTATGGTGAGTGTCTTGCCGGAGAGAAAGGGTGCTATGGTTGTGGTAATGAGGTTCACAGGAAGAGAGATTGTCCAATCCTTCGGGCTAAAGGCAGGGAGGCCAAGTTCAATGCTCCCAAGTATTGTTAGGTTTTATGCTCTCCAATTTAGAGAAGAACAAGAGTGATCTCCTCATGTCCCTTCCGGTAAGTGTTTTATGCTTTAGTAAAATTTATGTATTTATTGTCTTTTGTGACTTTTTATGTTGGACTTTGAAGTTGTTGATCGTATGCATGATGATTAAGAAAGGTTGTGTAGGCTTATTTCCAAGTGGGGGATAGTGTGCCTATCTAGTAGGGATATTGTGTGCTCTATATGTTGTCATGATTCCTTTATATGCATGTTCATGAAAATGCTTAGGTCTTGTTAGAAATGACTTTTATGCATTGTTTCCTCTTGTTGAAGTGCATTTAAGTAGGTTTGCATATAGACTTCATGAATTGATTATGAGCATGCCCAAGTTAGTGGAGTTGAAAGGTTCCTCCTTGAATGAATGCTTTATGAGGTGAACTTGCATTTTGGCTCCATGAGCGAGTATTGAGCATGTTTGAGTTAGGATATGTTAGTACCTCCTTGAAAAGAAGTAGATATTGAATTCTATGCATTTTTTGGGTAGTAGAAGTGGTTCCTACTCCCTTGAGTTGCATTGAGTGAGTTTAGTTTTGGATTGAAGTTGTCTTGCTTTATGGGGTATATTTAGATGTAGTGCATGCATAATGGGCTGCTAGGTTAGAGTTATGACTTTAAGAGGTGTTTAAAGTGTCATTCGAGGACAAATGTTCCCAAGTGGAGGATATTGTAACACCCCATATTTTAGTGAGTTGAACTAGTGTGTTGTAGAGTCTTGTAGTGGAGTTTTGGAGTGTTGTATGAGGGTTAAAACTCATAGAAATGACTCCCGTACTTAGAATGACAGTCATTCATGACCAGTAGATCAACCTACGCCCCGTAGGTCATGGGCGTAGGTCAGGCCTGAGTTGCCTGCAACATATGAACCCCAGGTCCAAACCACGGACCCAAACCAGGTCCAGTAGACCCATCCACGATCCGTGGAAGGGGGGGTCTCATGAATGCTGCCAGTTTTGGAGTTTTAGTTTTTAAGTTAGTGTTTACGGGTTAGTTTAGTAATTAGTTGAGGGGTTAGGAGGGACGATTAGTTAGTTAATTAACCTCCTATAAATAGTTAATAGACCCTAAACTAATCACTTTAACTCATTCATCTAAAGACCCAAAAACTCTCTCCGAAAATCAACTCTCTAGAGAAGAAGGAGAAGAAAAAGAAGAAGAAGAAGTAGAGGAGAAGAGAAAAGGGCAGCAACTTAGGGGGATTTTCCCCATTGATTCAAGCTTTGTTTAGGGCTTTGATTAAAGGTATGTGAAACTTATTCATCCATGGGTTCTTCCACCCATGGAGCCCCCATAGTTTCCCCTCCAATTGTAAACTCAAGAACCCAATTCTAGCTAGGATTGTGATTGCATTGTGGGTAGGATTTGGATGTGATTCCAATCTAGTGGACAACATCCAATTATGATTGAATTAGCTTTCTTTAATGATATTATGATGATTTCATGTGATTTATATGGTAAACCCTAATCTAAATTGATGAATGTGATAATTATGGGTTGATACCATTAGAGGTGAAATTGAAGGTTCATGAGTGATCTTCCTAAATCAATGTTGTATGTAGTAATTGATCAAGATTAGGAATACCTAGACATGAATTAAACTAGACTCTATACTATATGATTGATCTTGACTTGTAAAGATGAAATTGAACCTTTAAGGCAAATTATGACTAGAATCACCTAGTATTAAAGAATGTGATTGAATGTCTTGTAATCTAGGTTCATAATATGCTTCCATGATGTAGAGTCATTGAGAATAAGGAGTCATAATGATGAATGATGATCATTAGGGATTAAGAAAGAAGCTAATATGATTAACTTTAGATACTAAGGCTTTGAGAGTAAAACCTACATATGAATCCAAGGCTAATGAATAGAATTGTGTTGAGAGACCTTTACCTACTTAGACCACCTTATGAATCATAGATGGTAGGAAATGATAGAATCAATTAGGTCATGATGATATCCTTGCCTAATATAGAATTCTAGACATGATACTAAGTATGAATATGAACTTAACATGAAAGACTTCTCACATAGTAATGGTTCTAGGGTTGAAGGACTTCTCCTAAATAATTGAACCTAAGGCTAGAGGGCATTTATACCTAGGTCATGAATGGTGATAGTTGCTCACACATGGACTAGAAGAGGTATTAGCATGGGTTGGTTGTCAAGAACACCCTTCCATTAACTTGAGTCCAAGTAGGGACTTAATGATTATCTTGTGGGATTTATGCCTAGCACCGAGTGGATATTGAAATGAGATGGAAGTTCCCACCTAGTTGAGTTTGGGCTTTCATGGAGGTTCCCACCTAGTTAGTTTGGGCTTCCCACATGGGGTCTCTCCCCTAGAAAAGTATTGATTACCCCAAATGTGTCTCATGAGATGGAAGCCTCACATAGTAGAGTTGGGTTTCTAGTAGCAATCTCTGTATCTCATAACTGCATGCCCCGTAGGAAGTTAGCTAGTGGATCCGACTAAGCTAACAAACCGGTCCTACCTTGGCAAGTGGACCAACCCTTAATGGTGTGGATAATACCATTGGAGATTATGTGATAACTCATATGTTCTCATGTCGGTTAAGGCTATATCCCAATTAAACAAGATTGGTAATGAACTAAGATTGTGCTCAATGTATCATCTCCTAGAGTTCAAACCACATGGGCTAAGATTATGCATAAAGTAGCATCTCCTAGAGTCCAATGTAAGTAATGGTCTAAGATTATGCTTGAAGGAGCATCTCCTAGGGATCAAACTAAATGAACTAAGAGTATGCTTTAAGTAGTATCTCCTAGAGTTCAAATATGACGAATTAAGATATTCCTAGTGTAGTTCCTAGGGTTCAACTTTAATGAACTAAGATGTACTTAATATAGTATATCCTAGGGTTCTAAGCAATCATGGACTAAGACAAGTTAGTGAAGGACCTCATAATGTTCAAGAGTATAAATGACTTAGATATGTTTGAGTAGTGCCTCCTAGAGTCCATAATAATAATAATGAACCTAGACTTACTAAAATACGTATCTCATAGGGTCCAACTTTATAATAAACTAAGATTATGCTTTAAGTAGCATCTCCAAGAGTTCAAGTCTAATGAACTTAGATTGTGCTTTAAGTAGCATTTCCTAGAAGTTCCAATACGATGAACTAAGTTGTACCTAGTATAGTATCTCTTAGGGTTCAAACAAGAAGGAACTAAGATAGACTTAGTAAAGTGTCTCCTAGTGTTGCATGCTTTAAAAAGAGGGCTAATCTCTACGCTAAGGAACATGAGTATGATGACCTCAAAAAGTACTTAGTATGAGTACTAGTATGGGATGCTTGATGGATTGTTGCTATAGATGCCTTCCAATATAGGATTGACTAGAGGTGATAATTCCTTTATCTACATGAAATAAGCCAATAGTGATACCAAAGGAGGGTGAATATAACTAGTATGACTTCAAGGTTATGCTTAGTGTGGAGGGTATTATGGGATACCTTTCATACATTGCACAAGTGTGCTTTGAATTTACTTAGGTGTATGGTACCCTTATGGTAGAAAGGTTTAAGACTTAACTATGCCTATAGACCATGATTAGGATGACCAAAAAGGGATACTTGGCTTGGGTAGTATTATGGGATGTTATTCATGCTTTGCACTTGTATGCTTTTAAGGTTACTTGAGAATGGTTCTATTATGGTATTGATGACTAAGAGTCAATTGTGCTTATATTGTTATGATTTATCTTCTATGCTCATTAACTATATCTTATGTCGACTTGTGCTCATATGATTCTTATATTGGAGATTTTGTTATGACTATGAGGTTTCTATTATTATCTCTTATGTTTATGTCTTATATTGACTAACCATTTTGAGATGCTCTTACAATGTTGTGCTAGCTTCCATACTTGGTACATTTTGTACTTAAGCATATTGCCTACATTCTAATCAAATGTAGGGTTGAGGAGATTGAGTTGCTTTGGAGGCTAGGTTTCAAGGATCTAGAAGAGTTGAAGATCTTGGTGAGTCCTCATAGCTTCGAGGACAAAACCCACCTTACCTTTATGTCTTTTATTTTCATGTTAATACTATTGTATGGGCTGTGTCCCAAGAGTTTATTCTAAAATTTTGTATTAGATAGTTTGAGACAAAGTGTAGAAAGTCTTTCGTTTGCTTTTATGAACAATGACTTCTATTGTAAAGGTTTTAAATTTTCCCGTATTTTCTATTATCTTATGTTCAGGATATGCTAAGGGCTTGTATGCGACCCCTTCGGGGTAAACTACGCCATGTTACGTCTAGGGGGTACCCCTAGGTCATGACAGGATTAAACAATGGAGATTTAAACGTGTTTAGCCTCTATCTAATAGCCTAACCCTAATATTGCGAAGGCTAATCTAGGGTTAAAGGTAAGGGCTAGTAAAGCATACACCCGTAGACGGACCAATTTGCATGATGAAATTCCCTATTTGGAGGACCAATCACTTAGATATACCTAACTTACCAACCTTGTATGTAAACACAAGGATATAGTTATTGTTATTAGGAATACTGCGTTGAGAGGTCATAGGGAACACTTATGCCCTAGTTTTTATCTCATATTGATATCTCCAACTGTGAATCTTGTTCACTGGTTACTGACTGACACAAATCAACAAAGTGTTATTTTGTTTACAAATCCCCTATTTTGTTACCTTTCTCGAAAATAATCTGACTAAATATAGATGCTCGTAAGTTAGTCTATGTTTGAACCATATTCCTCATGTTATTGACCCTAACCTCAAAGTTAGGTTCTTTATTTGACAACGACCGCTTATACTTCTTTCGGGAGATGTAATTTGGGCATATCAATGTGCGAAGGTGCTGGCCGATGTGCGCAGGCCACAATTGATAGATATGTGCAGACCACGACTGATGTGTGCAGGCAACGTCCAACGCGTGCAGACCTTGGATAATGCTGCCTCCTTTTGACCGTGGGACACACGTGCTGCCTATGTAGACCCGTTCGTATACCCCTTAATATCTAACTTGGCTTTAAGATCGCACCCGACATTCCAAAAAACCTCTGATTGTGACATCGTTATTGAACCATTGACATGTCATTAGGCATGAGAAATAAAATCAATGCCCCAAAAACCTCGCAATGGGACGTCATTAATGGGCCCTTTCACATGTCATAAGGCATGAGAAATGAACTCAATGTCACGAAAAACATCGCAATGGGACATCGTTACTGAAAAACTTTTTGGTCGGCATAGAACATATAGTCCAACACTTAGCAGCAAACTAGTACATTTCATGTACGAAGTTATTCTCACTACTTAATTTTTCAACACTTGGTGGTTTTATTTACTTCCAAGGATGTAAGCAATACATAAACCTCGCATTTGAAAAGTTAGATATGATTGGATTTGTAACACCCCGAAATTTCTAATGACCTAAGCTAGAGCCTAACTTGTAGCCTAGTGTCCTAAATAGGGTTAACGTGAAGATAAGAGTCGTAAAATGACCTCCCTAACATAGAACTAATGTTTTAGGACCTACACGTCAAGGCATGGCTCCCCTAGGGTCCTTGATGAGGGCCAAGAGACTGCCCCAAAAAGCTGTCAAAACAGTTAGACTAACAAAATGGGAACCCACGCCTCGTGGGTGGACTCACGCCCTGTAGGTGGGGTTCGTGATTTAAGACTTAGTCTTCCCCAAACTCCCCCAAATCTCCTAGTCTCTCAAGGAAACCACGACCCTGGAGTACGGTCCGTAGGCCAACTCACGCCACGTAGGTTGGGGATTGTGAGTCAAGCCTGGACCAAGGCCAAAAGGTAAGCCACAGACCCAACCCACGAGTGACCAGTACGATCCGTGGGTCCATCCACGCCCTATAGGTGGGGGGTCGTGGATGGGGTCTGAAAAAACTGCCTCAATTCGGCCAAGGGTCTACCATTTTAATTAATTCCTACTTTAATTATTTAAGGGTAGAGACATTTTATATTAGTTATTTAGACATATATAAGTATATATTAACTAGTAACCAGCTCTTTAATGCCTCATAACTCTCAACAGTTAAACCTGCAACTACCTCTCCTCTCCAAATATCCTCTCTCCAAGACATTATTAAAGAAGAACAACAAGGTCAAGCTTAGGGTTCGAGTTCCAATCTTTTCACTCCAATTTAGTGAGGAAAACATCAATCAAGGTATGAGATTCTTGATTCATGGAACACTTTTATCCATGAAGCCCTTAAACTCTTTAATTTCGAATTGGTAGATTCTTCAAAAAACTAGGGTTTTCAATCTAGCCATGGGTTCTTCCTAAAAATGATTTCAATGGGTCAATTGTCTTATATTATGGTTGATTTGTTGTTTAATGGTGATTTTTATAGTAAAACTCCCCATGAACTCCATGACCCCAATTTCATGAGTTGTGATGGATGTATTGATGCAAGATGAATACTATGAATTGTGTCTATGATATTTTAGTTATTGAATGTTGTTTTACTCATACCTAGTCTAGTATTTCTAGATTTAATTTTGAGACATAATTCATGACCCTTGAGGGGGTAAATTGCTAGGGTTTGTACATGTTGATGAACGTTGTGTATGAACGTATGATTCACTTAGAAAGTGAAGATCCTATGACTATTGTGTAAATTGTGGTATAGTTGAAAGATTAGTCTCCCCTTACCCTTACACATAATCATGTATGAATTGTCTAGGATGAAGATAATGATGTTGTGTTGATTGAAAGGCTATTCTCATGAAAACACTATGAACATAATGTGAAAGTTCTACTCACATGTTAATAACGATTCTAAGGTTGAAAGTACATTCTTACTTTATTGAATCTATGAGCTATTTTATGAGTTGTATTGAATTAAGGGAAAGGTATTCCTTCACACATGTAAATGCAATTCAAGACTAATTATGTATAATTTGGGAAATAATTCTTAGCACCGACTGGATATGGAAAATGTGATAGAGGCCTTCCCGTCAACAATAGGCCGGGTCTTGTATAAATGATCTCATGAGATGGAAACTCCTCCGCCAATACAATAGGTCAGGTTTCTAGAAGCAATCTCTATATCCCATAACTAGGTGCCCACATAGGTCTTTAGCTAGTGGATCCACCTAAAAGCTAATACATGTAGTTCTACCTTAGGCAAGTAGGACACATTCTTTCGGTGTGGGGTTACATGACATCGAATTCCATGTCGCTCACATGGTCTATGTTGGTTATGGCTATTATTCCCTATATGACAAGATAATGAATAAGACATGAACGATACCTATGACTTCTTGATGAGTTTTACTTTGTAGGAATGGGGGTATGGGACTTCACTTTTACATTGCACAAGTAGACTTAGTAAGGTGTTATGGGGTAGTTTCTTTATGCTATGATGATACATGAATGTATGCATGTATGTTGAATGGATGGTTGCTATGAATGGCTTTCCTTATGATTCAAGTAATGTACATGACTACTTCCTTATTTATGACTATTGATTATAATGAGCTCTAAAGATGATATGTATGACTAGGGTAGCTTCAAAGGAGTACTTAGTATGGTTGGTATCATGGGATGCCAACCATACATTGCACAAGTGTTCCGTAGGGGTTGCTAAGGTAATGATTTTACTATTTTATAAATATAAATGTGATTATGGCTTGTGTTTTACCTTGAAAGTGCATGTTGATTTCCAAACTTGATAAATGCATACTTTTTAACTTAAATGTCCTTTTTGTCATATTTCAAGGATTTTTATGCATGCCTTCATACTTAGTACTTTATTTGCTAACCCATTTCTTCTACATTTAATATGAGTGTAGGTTCCGATCGTTGAGACGTACTTCTTCTTTCAAGACAAGCTTGGGTTGACTATTCCCTAAGCTTGGTGAGTCCTCATGGTTTGAGAACAAGTCATTACTCATTTCTAGTTCGTATTGTACTTCCTATTTTGGAGACTTTATTGATGTAATGGGATTTGACCCTATTTGTACTCTCTATTGTACTAGATGGTGATTGAGACAAGGTCTAGACTCTTATTTTTATTTGTGAAAAAGAAGTTGACTTCGATTGAAAAAGTTTTAAATTACCCACATCATTCTTATGGATTTATGTGTATGATTATGTTAAGGTCTTGTATGCGACCCCTTCGGGGACAAGTACGTTGTGGTACGTCTAGGGGGTACTCCTGGGTCATGACAAACATGGTATCAGAGCATAAGGTTTTGGGATGATTTTTAGGATTGATGTCTCATGAACCACGTCTAGTAGATTCTTGTTCATGAGTGTGAAGTGCGCCACACTTATGAATGAGAGCCTATAAGATGTTTAGGAACTTTCACTTCTTTCATTACTCTTTAGCCGTGCTTTGGAGTCCTAACTATATGAAGTCATTTTCCTAACCCTTCTCTTGTGTTTATAGGTTATGAATACAATAAGGGCTAATGCAAGGAGGACGGAGGAGGAGAATGTGAATGAGGGAGTTCCTCCCTAAGCTCCTCCACATCCTCAAGCTCCTAATGATGAAGGGGCAATGACTAATGTGGAGATAAGGGCGGCTGTCCAAACATTGACTCAACTCATGACGACTCAAACTGAAGTCGTGACCTTTCAAGCCCAAGCTATAACGGCCCAAGCCAACCGAGATGTTGGGCCTCGGGTAAACCCTAATGTGAGCACCATGGCCTCAAGGTTGAGAGACTTTACTAGAATGAACCCTCCTATGTACTTTGGTTCCAAATTGAATGAAGACCCATAAGAGTTTGTGGAAGAGGTCTACAAGATAGTGGATTTTATGGGGGTGACTTCTATTGAGAAAGCCAAACTAGTCGAGTATCAACTGAAAGATGTGGCCCAAGTATGGTATACTCAATGGAAGGATAATAGGGCTATAATAGCGGATCCCATTAGTTGGGAAGTGTTCAAGAATGCATTCCTTGGTAAGTTCTTTCCACGGGAAAAGAGGGAAGCAAAGGTAGAGGAATTTATCAACCTTCGTCAAAGAGGTATGAGTGTCCAAGAAAATTCTTTGAGATTTACTAAGTTGTTCAAATATGCTCCATCTTTGGTGTTTAATCCAAGGGATGAGATGAGTCGATTTGTAACGAGTGTGTCCGATTCCATTGAAGAAGAATGTTGTGCGGTAGTGCTCCATGACAACATGGATATCTCACGGTTAGTGGTATATACTCAACAAGTTGAGGAGACAAGGATCAGGAAGAAGAATAGAGAGGTAAAGAGAGCAAGGACCGATGATAGAAATTCTTCTAAGGGTAAGTTTGAGGGGACCAAGGTTCAAGAAGAGGTTTTCTAACCAAAGATCCTCTGGTGCTTCAAAGACTAACAAAGATAGGGTGTCTAATCCTAAGCCTCAATGAGGCAATAGAAGTGGACCTTCCATGGAAAGGCCTACATGTGCCAAGTGTGGTAAGAAGCATGAGGGAAAATGTCTTACCGGTATGGATGTGTGCTACGGATGTGGAAAAGGTGGGCACCAATTGAAAGATTGCCCAACCTGTATGGCCAAGGGAAGAGAGGCTAATCAAGCTCCTCCTAGTGGTTCCAATTCCGATGCTGATATACCGTGAGTTTACGGTATTTCTAATATATTTCACTTACAAGTTATGTGTGTCTAGGGCCTTTTTATATTGTTTTTTATGTGTTTTTATCATGTTTTGCAGGAAAGATGTTCATGTGCGAAAGTATAGAGACAGCTGAAAGAAATGCAGAAACATGGCATTGACGGAGGTGATCTACGGACCGTAGGTCCATTCACGGTCCGTAGGTGATGACCGTAGATCAGCATGCATGGTATTGAGGACAAATCAGGGAAATTTGACCAAGTGTGGAACTACGGTGTCCATTGACGATTTGTAGATTGATCTACGGACCGTACTGTTGATCAATAGAGTGATACTGCGAGGGTTCCAGTACTTGATTTTTGAAGATTCTAAGTGTGGAGCTACGGAGGGGATTGACGGACCGTAGATCGATCTACGGTCTGTACTGCTAGTCCGTCGTTTGCTTCAGAGAAGCTGATTTTTGGAAGCGGAAATATTTTCTAAGTCCTAGCTGACGGAAGGGACTTACGGATCGTAGATCCATCGATGGTCCGTAAGTCAGTCTCGTGGATTGAAGACGCGTACCTGAACAAACTTTTCTTAATTTGTTTCCTTTTTAATTTAGGATTTGTTTTCTATAAATAGGGCATGTAAACCTCGTTTTTGGGGGTTAGACATTCTTATTCTATTTTTACTTTGTGACTTTGGGAGATTAAGTTGCAACCCTAGCAATTATTGATTTCCTACATTCGTGTTGAAGATTTTGGCTTTGAAATTCAAGTTGAAATTCTGGGTTTATTATTCTCGTTACGTAAGCTCATGATTTATTCATCTAATATTATGAATTGTGTTCTTGCTAATATGGGTAACTAAATCCACAACTAGGGTTGTGGGAACCATGAGCGATTAACAAAGTATGAATAGTAAATAAGTAATTCTTGAATAGTGTTTTGCATGCATTG
>JAJOOR010012979.1:0-28442 GCA_036250505.1 Solanum acaule
ACTCATTTAATACACATTTCATACAAAATTCATCATTCATTCAAACTATATACATTTCTCGTACCCAATAATTAATTACTGTCACCCAACTTTATACAGAAATAACAAAACTAATATAAACTCAACAATTTCACATTTAATACCAACTTAAAACACTTGTCATACACTTCGTCAAAATTCCAAAAAAACTTTTTTACATATTTCTTAACACACTTTCATACAGAATTCATTCAACTTATTCTATCAAATTCATTATCGACTTAAATCACTTTTCATGAAATTCGTCAACATTATAATTAACTTTTTTTACAGAATAATTAACACACTTTCATACAAATGTCATTTAATTTATTCTATCAAATTCATTCAAAAATCTACATTAAATTTATAATTTCACAAAACAACAACAGTATACAAAATAAACAAATAAACAAAAAATCACTATATATTATACATTTCACAACAGTTAACAAAAAATGGTATCAACATTTAACAAAAAATGATTGCACCTTCAATTACTCGACAGTTTGATCATTTTTTTTTCATTTCACTATCATTCAAAAACAAACGCTAAACAATAATATAAACATACTCGAAGGATCCCATCTTCCACCATGTTTGATTAAAATTGATACGTAGTTGTCCATCAAAACAAAATCAAGAATTTTCAAAGATAAAAAAAACTATCAATTACTCGAATGTGGAAAAATTTTTTTGCAGAAAATTGAAGAGAGAGCATCGTTGAAAAAAAAGAGAATAAAATCTGATTTTTATATTTGATTTTAATTGATTTGAGTGAATTAAGGATACTAAATAATCTTAATTAGTTTAAATCCCTTATTTCGTGCTAATTATTTATTATCTACAATAAATTCAAATTAAATTAACACCACAATTTCAGTTTTTTACATGTTTCCATTAAAAAACGTTTTTTTTTTATTTTTCTTTTATCTCTTTATTTTTTTTAAACAACCTTTTTTAATTATTAAAAATAGTTTTTTGTAAAAAATAATTTGTTAGAACCTGAAATTTTTAATGTAATAACTTGAAAGTCTAAATCTACTACTATAGCTTGAAAATATTACTATAATATATGTCATATATGAAATTTATACTTAATTAAATAGCACTGTTCATTGTTTATTATCTGGTTTAGCTTATGCTTAGAGAATATTTTATTAACGCGAACTCGCAACCACTATCCAAAATATTCCAATAGATAGCCAACCCCATCTTTACTCATTAACTGCTGATTTAGACTCATCAAAATTCAACTAATGAGTAATTTAAAAAGTATATCAAATTTTGGAGTCCATAGGAATTTGGTAAATTAAAATGTTTGATTAAAAGGAGTTAGCTAAGATTTAGGCCTACCTATGTCCAACTTTGTACCAGAAAAGTTTGATACTTTTTAAGTCACAGGTTTTGGATTTCCATGCATATTCCTACAACACTGTTTAAGGGTTGGTTTAATTAGTGAAAAGATATTCCAAATGGGATATGTACAACCACGTGGTTACATAATATATATGTATCTAGTAGCATAGTGAAGAAATGTCACTCTCTATTATTCTGTAAGATTATGAAATGTATCACGAGATTATTTCTCATGTCGTTTAATTTCATTCCTATTTGTTAAGTTCGGACATAGAACCTACCCTAATCGAAGTTGACTGGTTTGTGACAAAAAAACTTGCCAAATGGTTACATCAAATAAATATGAATATGAAATCAAGCCATGTCATTTTTAGAAACTTTCATGGTCAAGATGGTTAGATGTCATGACGCTTAAAATTATATAGTTCAATGCAAATATTAGGATGTGGGTAAATATTTCCCTCTTGCTTAAATTATAGAGCAACTCTTCTTGTTGAAATGTCACATGCACTTACTTAGCTGTACACAAATAGGAGTAAACATCTAATTCACTAAATATGAAATATAGAGACTAGAGAGAGGTCCTGTGTAGATCCCCAATAAGTTTGCCCTGAAATTCAGGGCATATTTTGACCTCAAAATGAACACTAATTGCGGATCCCATAGTTTTTCATAATTTTTTAAAGTATTCCCCAGTCAACATGCAATTCTAGGACATGTCAATTTATCCATTTCATTTTTTTTTCCTCGGGTCCAGTATTTACTAGCTCGACCAATTTAGATTTGACTAACAGAGATAAAAGGGTGGATAGATTACGATCATTTTTTACCGCGATTCTCGATGATTGCACAAAGGAGATGATAAAATATGGGCAGACAGCAAGTTGATTTATGAGCTACTAATAATTTGAGACCTAAAAATGAATTGAAATTGGGTGCTAGACGTTCCAAAAAAGTTGTTTTTGTGAAAGCAAGACAGAGACTAGACGTCTATATAATAACAAAAGAAGGGACATAATGAAGTACAGAGAAACCATTTATATGTGGCCATTGTATGTATGTAGGGCAATATGACCTCCTATGAAGGCAAAATTTCAAGCAATCATCTTCATCATGTGGCTCTAAGTGCAATCTACAAATCCTTATAAACAAATTTCATATTCTCATATTGAAACCTCATCATTTTTTTCTCTCACACACACACAAAAAAAACTCCATTTTCTGTCTTCCTTGATTTTGTTCTCTCTGTGATCATGGAAGATAACTATAGCGAAAGCCATCATCACTCTGAATCTCAAAGTCATAAAAACCACCAGCACAATGACATACTCCCTTCGACATCCGTTCTCTTGATTACTGTTCCAATCATAATTATAATCCTGCTTATTGCAATATCTCTTCTCATTGTCATGCTTAAGCGCATACAATCCGCCAAACACAGTGGGACTAATAATAGCTCAAAAAGTGTCATCAACAAAAACAATTGTATGTTCGTTGCACATAGCACCATTAACATCCATTCAAGTCCAGGTAACAAGAATTCCAATTCATATAATTATACTATTTTAAATGGAGCATAGATGTTGAAAAAATCACTATTTAGTTCCAAGAAAGTAAAAGTTGAGCTCGTTTAAATTTAAATCCTGAATTCAACAACTCTGTTTATAAGAAATACTGTTCAAATATGGAACCACTTATTTTTTTTGTGTTTATATGACAATGTGATGGGCAGATGTAAAGGGTGGATGTCTGCCTGGACATGGAGGAAGTTCAGGGAGGATGCCAGAAACAAAATTGAGAGGAGTTCAAGTATTTACATACAAGCAGCTGGAGATGTCTACAGACAAATTTAGTGAGGCAAATGTGATTGGAAATGGAGGTTATGGGGTTGTGTACAGAGGAGTCCTCATTGATGGAACTGTGGCTGCAATTAAAGTTCTGCAAAGGGAAGGCAAGCAATGGGAACGTTCTTTTAGATTAGAGGTCTGTATCACTTCATTTATTGCCTCTTCTTTCACTTTCTTCATCCACTTACAATGTTTCCAATTCACACATTAACCAGTTGTCTCAATTTATGTAACATAGTAGTCTGATTTCATACAAAATTTAAGAAAGAAGGACATGTCTTTTTAAAAAAAAAATGGAGGAATTACAATGTTGATTAGAGTTCAAGTAGCCAACCAACAAACATATAAAAGAAAGTAAAGTTTTTATTCGTTCACTGTGTATTGTGTATGGGGTGGGGGTGGGGTGGGGGGGGTGGGGAGAATAGTTACTTGAGAAAATTGCTGATTTAAGTGGTTTGTGTGCTATATACAAAAGGTGTAGATTTTAAAGTTGTCTTTAATTTAAGGATCACTCAAGGGTGAAATTTTTTTATTCCAAAAGGTGTTGACTTTTTCTCTTTTTATTTTATTTTTTATATTAAAATCTTTTATCCTTGGAAAAGACAATAGAAAAAAGGCCCTAGGATAACATGCAAAGCAATATACAGACATGTGATGGTAGTTTGGCAGTTTCTTGAATAATTAAAGCATTTCACGAATGTCAAATTGTCAAGCTATCAGAACCATGTTTCTCAGAGCCATTAACTAAATAAAATATCACAATGTAAATAAATCATGTGATTGCAATACTGTAGCAAAAAATACACATGAATATATTTTAATTGTAGCAAAGGACGGGATTCATGTAACTGACTCTAACTTGTTCGTTAATAAGGGGTAATTGTTGTTTCTCTGTTTTGGCAGGTGGATTTATTAAGTCGCTTACACTCTCCTTACTTGGTTGAACTTCTTGGCTACTGCGCAGACCAACACCACAGGCTCCTAATTTTTGACTATATGCCTAATGGTTCACTCCAGCAGCATCTCCACAGCGCGCATAAACAATCCACAAACTCATTGAACTGGGGAATTAGGTTAAGAATAGCCCTTGATTGTGCTAGAGCCTTGGAATATCTACATGAGCACACAACTCCATCAGTCATCCACAGAGATTTCAAGTGCAGTAATGTTCTACTTGATCAAAATTTCAGAGCTAAGGTGTCTGATTTTGGGCTAGCAAAAATTGGCTCAGACAAATTGAACGGTCTGATCTCAACGCGAGTATTAGGGACCACGGGATATTTGGCCCCAGAGTGAGTATAACATCTCCATGCTTGCTCAATCAATGAGTAAAATAAGACAATATTGCACATGGAGAGGCTTCAGTTTAATTTCTATCTTAGCACATTGTCACTTTCTGTTATTGCTTCAAGACTTACAGCTGACACTTAACATACTTCCCTAAAATAAAAATCCACCAAATGTGGTCCTCCACACCTCAGTTGTTCCAACCTTCAGCTAATGTTCTTTCGATTTTGTGACCATTAACCAACTCAATTTCTCAAAACAGGTATGCTTCAACTGGCAAACTTACAACAAAATCAGACGTATACAGTTACGGTGTGGTTCTTCTAGAGCTATTGACAGGCCGTGTACCAATCGATACAAAGAGGCCTCCTGGAGAACATGTACTTGTCTCATGGGTCAGTAACTAATAATCCTACACAAATCCATACATTACACTATTAATGTATTTTAACAAGTTGTAGCACGTTACATGTCTTGCATCATGACCTGATAGTATAGCAATTATTTATAATATTGTCAGTGTATATAAGTTAATATCAACAACGAAACTATTAGCCCATACAAGATTCAGACGTTTAATAGAAACAATGCCTAAATCCGTTTTCTCTGTTATATTAGGCTCTTCCAAGGTTGACAAACAGAGAAAAAGTAGTTGAAATGGTTGATCCAACATTACAAGGGCAGTACACGAAGAAGGATCTAATCCAGGTAAATGTCATAACATTTATCCTCATTCTTATAATACTACATATGAAACCAAATCTAATGTTTCTTTGCTAAAACAGGTAGCTGCTATAGCAGCAATGTGTGTTCAAACAGAAGCAGATTATCGTCCGTTAATGACAGATGTTGTGCAATCCTTAGTATCTCTTGTTAAGACATACTCTTCTTCATGCCCTGCCAATTCCTTCAGATCATATAACCAGACCGTGAGTCCAAGGTCTTAGGAGGAGCCATTAATTCGGAATCTGAAGACGTTTCCAACATTATTCGTGATTCAACATTTCTGTAAAAGTTATTTGATCAAATGTTGGAGAATGACAACCTGTAACAAATATCTGGTTATAGCAACAAGGCTTATGCATGCAAATAGTACCCTGAACTCTAATAAACCATTTTAGTAATGCTTCATTGTCTAGTGAATGATAACAAATGCGATACCGCTATAATTCAGCTTTTCTTTCAATAGAATAAGATTTTAACTTGGGTTAGGCCATAAGAAATTGCTGGGTAACGCCAACATCCAGCCTATGGTGAGGCGCACCTGAATAGGTCGAACATGACCCTAACAGATGATACAAGAGTAGATATTCATAAAAAAAAACATAGTACAAACAGGTCAGACAATATGAAAATTGAAAAAGTTATTTATAAGAAACTAACTGGATTTATTCTATGGTTCTTTTGTTGAATTTTGTGAAAGGTGGGTAACAAATTAAACTACAACTGGATTTACCCATTATAGCACAGGCAAGGAGAATATTAAAGGATAAGATATATGCCTATTGGTATGTCAGCTAGCTCTTTGTCCATATTCCTAATGTGATTATATTTTACAGACTACCTTGTTGCTTTTGCTAACATCAAAATTTAGATATTAGAAACTACGTAAAAGTACTATGGATGGTGATTTTCCTAATATTTAAGCTAGCTAACCACAGTAAGACCTCTCTAAATTAATATAGTCGGAATCATGAAATATTATTAATTTGTAGAGATATTATTTAATCGATAAATTAATAATTATAAATTTATAGAGTATTTTGAGATTCAACCTTGTGATGCTAGGATAATAAGAGTTTTCAAGATGTATTATCACAACCGATATTGCCGTAGGATATTAGAAGGCTATGAAGTGGGACATGAAATCGATCCACAAAAAATTAATGTTTTGTATGCTATCAATTTTGCGATTCCGGCTTGGACGACAAGTGATCAACAAGAGACAACAACAAATTGTTGTCGACACTACAAAATTTGTTCGGAGGATGAAATCTCAGAAAATTTGAATGAACCTGCTTGTGAAAACGTCATTCATGAACTTGAGGTCATGATTAATGATCTCAGATACCGCAATAAAAAGGATGGCAATAACCTATTGGATTATCCAGGTGTAAATGATACATATTCAGAGGTCCAGAACTTAGAAGAAATTGTGAATACGATAAAAAACAATGTTGATGATTAAGTTGTAGATGATACAATACATTTGGACCCAGTTACGTGTAAGAAAACACCTATCGTATCTAGAACTCTTCACAATTTTATGGTATATATAGTTCGAAAAGATAACACCGGAACTTTTGAATGCAATAAGAAAAGTTAGAGATAACTTCAACTAGATTTAAAGTTTAACAAAAAATAAAACACAATAGATTCACATTTTACTAAATTGTCTTAGATATATTTGTACTTTTAAAGAATTATTAATTTATAATAGAGATTAATGGGACCATGTATTTATATAGGGGTCTTCTGAAAATATATTATCTTATTATCTTATCGAAATAAGTGATTTTTTCAATTGGCCCAAGTGGGGACCGGAGGAAAATATTATCTTAGAGAGATTATTAATTTACCGAGTATTAATTTAGTGAGGTTTTACTGTAATTTTTATATTAATCAAAATTCAAGTAGTTTGACTCTCCACAATCAAAAAGATTTTGGATAAAAGACAAATATCGAGCTCTAGCTCCCCGACCCCGACACACATATTACACAAAAAATGATTTTTTTTTGGCAATTAATTAAAGGCAATAGCTTAATTGCCGTTAAATATGTATTTTTAGAGAATTAACACTCTTTGTAAATGTCTCTAAAGCATATATAGTGGCATTGAATCTAATGATAATTAACTAATACCGATAAAGACTTTAACACTCTTTGTTAATGTGCATTTGTATTACCGCGAAAAATTGTTTTTGGTGTAGCGATCACACACGTATAATAGTCACAAACATCTTCTTTTTTTTCGTTCACAGAAAATCTACACCTTTCAATATGATTCCAACTGATATATGCTAAATTAGACACCAATGGCTTGTCGTTTCACATTTTACAAGTAAGTGAATTAAAATATTCTCTCTTTTTTAGTTTAAACATATTAGATTTTTATATAAGATGATCGCATACTTTAATATGATATCAAATAAATTATTAAATTTTTTAGTTTCTAATTTCATTTTAAAAAATATGTTGAAAATATAATTAAATAAATAAGATATTTTGTCTCTAATTGCTTAAACTTATAAATGATTGCAACAAGCTTCGAACACCTGACATGTGAAGTACTCCCTTCGTTTCATATTAGATGAACATTTATTATTTTACACAGTATTAAGAAATCAGTAATAGGTTGATCAACTTTACTATTATGTCATTTATTCATATCAATGCACTTAACAATAAGTTAGAAAAAATATAGAGGGTATATTGTATAGGAATAGCTAGTATTGGAATTGTTCACATTCCAAAGATCATATTAACGATAGGGGTAGAATGAAAAAAATTTAATCAGTTATATTCTAATTTAGTAAATAATCAAATATGAGATAACTATTTTTTTAAAAAAAAATACACTATCTAATATGCGACGGAGGGAGTACCCTTTTAGATTTTTAATTAGTGCTCCTTTATCATTGGAAAAAGAGCCTTTTGATTTTAAAACTATAGACCAATTACATGGGGCATCATCGTTATGTGAATTTCATGCTTGACTTATTAGCAGCCACTTGTGTATCATTATTGGGTATCGCATGGACAATGCATTAAATTTGTTCTTTTCTCATTAAAAAAAAAAAAAACCTTTTGGTCATAAAATTTAGCCAGAATAATATTTTACATGTGTTATTTCACCTTTTTGAATATTTTTACCTTTTTAACTTTAATATATTTTAATTAAAAAATGGAAAAAAGATTAATTTATTTTAAAATTAAAAAAATATTATACACTTTTTAAATTTCTGGCCATTTAGCATTATCAAAAAAATATATGATGACTTTCCGTAAAGATTCTGATATAACTTTTTTAAAAACAATATGATTTTGGCATCTTCCAATTTCAAAGCAAAAAGATATTTATGTCTTCTTCAATCCATTCATTGCTCAAATAAAGAGATGCTTTTGCTAGAAAAGTATTTTTGTATAATTTTATCTCCTTCAAAATTTTCTGTATTTGTACATGCATCTCTTATATTGTAATCGAGAAATTAATTGAATTGTATCATGAATATTGGATTCAAATTTAATAGAGAAGTGTTGCTTCCTATATATGAGAAGATTCATGAGTGTTATGTCACTATTTGAAACAGATATAAGTATTATCCATCACTATATCGCGAATCACAAAAAACTAACTCACTGAAAAAAAATCACGATGAAAATAAATTTTTACTGAATTATTAGAAAGCTTCCTAATAATTTTGTATAAAATACTAGTACTATGTTTTCTTTTCTTATTAATTCTTAATTCCACCTAGCATTTTCCAGCGGAAAATTTCAATGAAAAAGTAATGATATTTTTAGTAGTGTGTTGACATTTGATGAATGCTTTTTTTAGGAATACATGCTTTCGAGGCAAAGTGATAAGGAAAGGAATGAGTTGAATTATGATACACAACAAGACTATGACAACGGTTTTCTTCTTTGTTTTTCATTGAAAAAATTATTTGATAACCCAAAAAATGTTCTACAATCAGTGGTACACGGATTTGAAATTTGATAGATAATTAACCCAAAAAACCTGTGTTTGTGAATAATTTGAATCGTGATGTGGACTTAACTCACTTATCACATTGTAAACAATAAAATTCGCGTTGAGAAAACAATAATCAAGAACAGAAAAATATCGCAACAATCATTTTATTGATTTAAAGTGCGACTGTTACAATCTCTATTATTCCTCTGAATTCGCCTTTTCAGATATAATTCAAGGGCTCTTGAGCTTGATCTTGAACTCAAGATTTATCTTGATCTCTATCTTGATCTTGATCTTGAACTTGGACTTGATCTTGAACTTTAGCTTCGAGCTTGATCTTGAATCCGGTGGTATTGATCTTGATCGTTCTTGAACTTGATCTTGACTTCTTCAAATCTTGAACTTGAACACTTGAGTTCTTGAATTCTCGAATTCTCGAATTCTTGAACTTGTAGGGAATTGCGGCTTTTGATCCACGAGCTTTCTCTAGCTTCTTGTTCAGAATTCTTCGTTCTCTTTTCTGAATTATGAGGACCCCTATTTATTGTTTTAAAATAGAGGAGTTGTGATTGGAAGAGGACTCCCTTCGACCAATCAGATTTAAGTGACATGGCATATGGACTTTATGGAGCATGCTTTAATTAAATCTATATTTATTAGATTTAAATAATTAACTCAATTATATTAATCCATAACATTTATTTGGACTAATATATTGATAAATTTAATGTAATTTGAATCATTTTATAAATTTATATTTAATAAATTTTAAATGACTACTCTTCAAGTCTTGTCGAGATATTTTATCTTTCAAAGACTAGGCTTGAAGAATTTGAAGATTTGAACTTGCAGACTTGAAGAGTTTGAAGACTTCAACTTCTAGACTTGACAAATTTGAAGACTTTAACTTATAGAATTGGAAGATTTTAATACTTCAACTTGTATACTTGGAGAATTTGAAGACTTCAACTTGCATACTTGGAGATTTTTGAAGACTTCATCTTGAAACAACTTTTATTCACAGGGGTTTTCCCCCATTGAGTCACCACCATTTGGTGCAAGTCTGAAGTTTTATGAAAGATTACTCATAGCTTTAACTTTCAGATCAAGGGGGAACATGTGGTTTTTTTATACTCATGTAACTGAACTTACAATATGATTCTAAGGGCTTACGTACCTCAGTGAAGAGGATCAAGTCACAACGTAGTTTTGGGAGAGTTTTTGTTTGGGTGTATCATACACAATTTATACTCTTGCGGGCCAAGAGTGACATGCAATTTAGGCTCATACCTTAAGGAGCATTTCCACTTGAATATTTAACTCTAATTTAAAGAGCTTTATGACATACAGTTTAAGCTCGTGTTTCAAGGAGTATTTCAACTTAAAGATTTAACTCAAATATGAGGAGCTTTATGACATATAGTTTAAGCTCGTGTTTCAAGGAATATTTCAACTTGAAGATTTAACTCAAACTTGAAGATTTAAGTGACATACAATTTAAGCTCGTGTTTCAAGGAGCATTTCAGCTTGAAAATTTAACTCAAATTTGAAGAGCTTCGTGATATACAGTTTAGGCTTGTGTGTCTAGCAACATTATAACTTGCAGTTTAGGCTCATGCGATGATGAGCATTGTAACTTGCAGTTTAAGCTTATATGTTAAGGAGCGTTGAACCTTGCAGTTTAAGCTAACGTGTTAAGGAGCGTCTAGATATACATTGACTCTTAAAATTCATCTTCGAATGCAGACTTGCCCCCACTTTGGGGTTCTTCTATATCTTTATCTTCATGAGGTCCATAGAAATGAGATTGTTGATCTTCTCTTAAAGTCAAGCTTAATTTCATATCATGTGCATGAGTTGCCAACTCTTCGAATGTATTGGGCTTTAATCCTTGCAAGATCTAGTGAAGACCCAAATTCATGCCTTGGATGCACATTTCAATGCTAGAAGTTTCACTAAGGCGATATTTGCAGTTGAGGCTCAAACTTCTCTAGCGATTGATAAAGTCAATAACTAGCTCATCTTCACCTTGACGAGCCTTTGTATGTTCAATCATGCTAACGACGCGTCTTGTGCTATAGAAACGATTGAGGAACTCTTTCTCTAACTGCTCCCAATAATCTATAGAATTAGGTTCGAGATCTCTGTACCAATCAACGACATTTTATCTGTGAGACTGAACGAACTCTTTAACAAGATAATCCCCATACGTCCCAACATCATTGCAAGTCTCGATAAAGTGCGATATATGTTGTTTGGGATTTCCTTTGCCATCAAATTGTTGAAGCTTAGGAGGTTGATAGTCTTCCGGCATTTTTGAGTTATCAATCCTTTATGTATATGGTTTCACCTATGTGGGAGAAAATTTGGGTGAAGACTCAGATTTGTCTTCGATAGCCTCTATGATAAAGTCCTTCAATTGATCAATTGGAATCAAACCTTCGGCGAAGATATGAATCTATTTGCTCTTTGTTTGGTTTACGCAAGACTCTCCTTCGTCTTGAATTTTATGAAGCTTCAGAGGTGCTGGACTTGATCTTCTCTCAATCATGTTATCCATCCTATTTGTTAGCTTGGAAAGTTTAGCATCTTGTTCGTGTGCGTACTTTGTCAGGCCTTCAATTGCTTTAGTTAAGCTTACTAGTCGTTCTTCCATAGTGCAAGTCATTTTAATATTCTTTTATGCTTGAAAAGTTGAGATGAGAGGTAGAGATTGTCCCACTGGGTGTGCCAGAATTTGTAGACAATAAAATTAGCGTCAAGAAAAACAATAATCAAGAACGGAAAAATATCGCAACAATCATTTTATTGATTTAAAGTGTGAGTGTTTCAATCTCTATTATTCCTCTGAATTTGCCTTTTCAGATATAATTCAAGGGCTCTTGAGCTTAATTTTAAACTTAAGATTTATCTTGATCTTGATCTCTATCTTGATCTTGATCTTGAAGTTGAACTTGGACTTTGACTTGGACTTGATCTTGATCTTGACTTGAACTTTATCTTGATCTTGACTTTCTAGTTGAATTCAAGGGCGTGGAGCTTGATCTTGAATCCGGTGGTCCTGATCTTGAACTTGATCTTGACTTCTTCAAATCTTGAACTTGAACACTTGATTTCTTGAATTCTTCAATTCTTCAATTCTTGAATTCTCGAATTCTTGAACTTGTAGAGAAATTGCGGCTTTTGATCTATGAGCTTTCTCTAGCTTCTTGAACTTGTAGAGCAATCTTTGACTTTTGATCCATGAGCTTTCTCTATCTTCCTGTTCAAAATTATTCGATCTCTTTTTCTGAATTATGAAGACCCCTATTTATAGTTTTAAAATAGAGGAGTTGTGATTGGAAGAGGACTCCCTTCGGCCAATCATATTTAAGTGACATGACATATGGCTTTATGGAGCGGGCTTTAATTAATATTTATTAGATTTAAATAATTAACTCAATTATATTAAGAGAAACTTTCACATATAACAAACACAAAATTCATATTTGTATGATATAGCAAAGTTTGCATAATTGCGCTCCATAGCAAACACATATATGTATAATTCGCTATACATATACAAAAAAAACAGTTGTATAATTCACTATACATATACAAAGAAAGCAGTTGTATAATTCGCTATATATATACAAAAGAAGCAGTTGTATACAAAAGATCAATTGTATAATCTGTGTCTGTATAAAACGAGAAAGAGAGAAAGGCAAAAGAAAATTGGGCAGTGAAATATTTGTATTGTATAATTATAAGTGCATAGGATGAAGATATATGTATTTGCATGTGTATATACAATTTTCTCTCGCTTTATACAAACATAAGTGCAATTTATACATTTCATTTCTGTTTGTATAAGTGAGAGAGGCGAGGGTGGCGAGCGAGATTTGGGAGAGTGGCGAGCGAGATCTGGGAGAGGGGAGAGATGGGAACGAAAATATATGTATATATACAATTTCCTCTCGCTTTATACAAACACAAATGCATTTTATACATTTGTGTTTGTATAAAAGCGAGAGAGGCAAGTGAGATTGCCACCAAACGAGAGTGGCGAGCGAGATTCCACCAGGGAGAGTGGCAAAAATAGCAATAGTTTGCTATAGGGTACAATTAAATCAAAATATATTTATAGCATTTAATTTAAATTAATAATTTGCTACTATATATAATTTTCCCTTATATTAATCCATAATATTTATTTGAACTAATATATTCATAAATTTAATATAATTCGAATCATTTTATAAATTTTAAATGACTACCCATATTCTTATGAGTTATGTCGTGGGCGAGCCTAACAATATATTTATATTTATCTTCATTATTTGTTTTTCTTTTGCTTTGGATATACTGGTTTTTGTGACAAAAGTTTGAAAAAAGCACTAATAAGTGGCTTAACCATAAACTTTTTTTTTTAACGAATTAAACAACTTGCTTAACGTAAACTGATTGAACAAAATATTGCTGGTTAGCAAAAAGCTGACATGACATGTACTATATTGTCATCTGCTCCGAAGTTTAGCTACACTTTTCTACGCTAAGAGAGAAAAAGAAGATAATATTCATTGAGAAATATTCAACGTCATTATATTATATTAGTATAAAGTATTATAAAATCTCCAAGTAGTAATTTAATTAAAAGTTAACAAACAAGAAACTTGTGAACCATAATACTCCTATTTTCTAGCTCATCATCGTAATTAATAAACATTAGTACACTATTCCATTCGGACAAAAACAGTATTTTAGTAGGCATAATTAATAAGAGTAGAAAGGACAAATAACAAAAGGTACCTAACTGACTATTGATAAAGATACTTACTTTCTCTCTCCAATAATAGTTATTCACTCTATTAAAAATAGTTGATCAATAATACTTGTATAATTTAGAAAAATCAAGAGATAATTTATCTTTTGTGTCTATTTTACCCTTACTATTAAATACTTCCTCTATCCCCAATTACTTTTCTATTTTTCCTTTTATAGTTGTCCCTAATTACTTGTCTATTTTGACAAATCAAGAAAAAACAATTTTTTTTCGGTAATGCTAAATGGCCAGAAAATTTGGCCTGAGATTTAAAAAATTTATAATATCTTTTTTATTTTAAAATAAACTGATCTTTTTTTTTATTTTTTAATTAAAAGATATTAAAGTTAAAAGGGTAAAAATATTCAAAAAGGTAAAATATCATTCTGGTCAAATTCTGGCCAAAAGAATTTTTCCTTTTTTTTACCTATTATACCCTCAATTAATTACGTTGAAAAAGGTAGAACTTCTTGAAAATCTTAAATTTTTAATTCATTCACTTTATAATTAATAGGGATAAAAAGGTAAACTCACTATATAAATAATTGTTATCTTAATAGGTGTGTCAATTAAAAAGTGGACAAGTAATTAGGGACAATGGAGTATTATTTATCATCTAACATATTTCTCAAAACATTAAATTTAATAATGTCAAAGTATAATATAGTAATATACCCCTATTATTTATTTCCTAAGAGGTATGTCAAGTCAATAGTGGACAATTATTGTTGGACAGAGTACTCCCTCTATTCCATATTAATTTTTAAAAAAAAATTAGGGGGGAGGGTTTTTTCATTGTTCAGAACAGTTGAATTATTCAAATTCAAGATGGATGTTTGATATTTTTTTTATATTTACTCTTTCCTTTAATGAAGTTTGATATTTCTTAGGAGATAAGTTGCACGACTTATAAAGTTATATTTATGATTTTATAAAAGACAATATTAAAATGTATGATTTAAATTATTATTTTTCTTAATAGATGTATATTGTGTCACAAATTAAGTTAATATAGAATCATAGGAATATGAGTTAGTTGCACGCAAGAACCTCTAATTGTTTGATAGAATATACTCCCTCCGTCCTATTTTATGTGGCACCATTTCCTTTTTGGTCAGTCTCAAAAGAATGTCACATTTCCTTATATGATAAGTATTTAAAGGTATAATTTCTCTTTTACCCTTGTTAATCCCACTTAATCTTAAAAATAGTACTCCAATACATTTATGAGGAGAGAGAAAAGTAAATCTACTTTTTAAAGGGCAATTTGGTAAACATTTTAAAGTCTTTATTTATTTTTTAAATTTCATGCCCGATCAAATATTGCCACATAAAATGGGACGAAGAGAGTAATAGCTTTTGCCTTTTGGGGACCATAAATGCATGAATTATTGCTTTGGTGGCTTGCTGGAGTTTTGACAAATAAGGGATTTTGGTGTAGCTATCACCTGTAAAATCAATTGTGGGAAAAGGAAGTATTTGCACCTTTTTATCATTTCCGACTATGATAATTACGACAAAAAGATTAGTGATATTAAGTTGTTCATAGGAATAAGTTTCTTAAATTCTTTATATGGTTTGGGGCCTTCGACAATCCTCATACTACTAAAGATAGATAAAGGTAAACCAACGTGTAGAGTCGATCCAAAAAATCGAGGGAAAATTGACACTCACTTTTATTTTCATTTTTCTATAAAAACATAGGGATATTGTTGATTTTTGAAGTATAATTAATAAAAATAATGAAAATATTTTATCAAAGAGCATGTGAAATTGGGTAGTTGAATTATTCAATAGTAAATGTTTGAGTTTGATTCTACATAGTTACTCCCTCCGTTTAATAATAATTGTTCATTATACTATTTTAGGATGACCAACAATACTTGTTCATTTTATGAAATCAATGGATAATTTTACACTTAATTCTTAATTTACCCTTATAATTAATTATAATCATTTTCCTATTACATTTTTCAAGACATTGTGGAGTATTTATTATATTCAAAAGGTGATTAGTATAATTATCATTTCATTTATAGTTTTTTAAGAATTGTGCAAAGTCAATAGTTGATATGTATTTTTAGATAGGGGGAGTATATTCTATATATATTTACTGATTCAGATTGACATATTTTGAAAATTCTATGTTGGTTTTTAATTGATTGAAAACGATGGATTGTTCAGCTGACTCTCAATTTTAATCAACCTAAATCAAACCGACAAGGGCAAATTATGCGGATAAATAAACATATACTAGTTAACTAGCTCACATAGCTATAGTATGAATTATTTACCACTCACAACCTCTTTTTAACTATAATTATGTGTGCCTCTTTCCTCTCTTCCTCTCTTATACATATACAAATACAAATTATGCATATATAATTATATGACAGATATACAAATATAATTTGCCTCTCTCCACTCTCTGCCCTCTCTCGCTCGCCTCTTTCCTCCCTCTCTCACTCTCGCTTGTCAGATATACAAATACATATGTATATGAGTTACATATATACAATTATCTGAAAGATATACATATACAATTCAATAGATATACGAATACAATTCACTTCTCTCCACTCTTTGCCTTCTCTCGCTTGCCACTCTCCTCCCTCTCTCAATATCGCTCGCCTCTCCCTTCGTCTAACATATAGCTACAAATCGTAATTAACAAACTATAGTTATGGAGGCTAATTAAGTTCTTTTTAGTGGCTATTTACGAAATTTCTTCAACAGACAATGTACCGTCCATCGGGTTTCCTTAAAAACCCAATCAATTCCGTTGATTTTGATCCAATTTTTAATAGTGTCACCTTTAAAGCTAATTTTTTAGGTTGAGTCCAGACCTAAAATTCATTTAAAAACCATTTAGGCATAAAGTTTTGTAGTGAATTATTAGATTATTAATGCGATTTATATAGCTGTTATTTATTCGAAAAACTTTATATATGATGTGTTCATAAGGACGGAGCTAACATTCGGATTAGACGTCGCAATATTTGTAATTAAAAAGTTTATTTAATACCTATAAATATTTTATTCAGAAATCATTTTCTAGAATCGATGAATTTAAAATCTCAACTAAATTCTTATGTCCATTATAGACTAATATTTAAATTGCATTAATTAATATGCCAAACTTAGTTGTAAATATTCAATTACGAAATCAATGTCTTAGGTCTTCTCTCAAATCTGTGGGGCACGAGACTTTGACTATACCATTTTTATTAAGCTATGGGAAAAGTTTTAGTCTAAATTATACTTGTAAAATAATGTTTAAGACCTCTAATATTAATTAAAATAGATCACAATCATTGAGCAAGACTACGCATCTAATCATAATCTTAATTTGAATTTGAACCAGTCTTAGCTAACCACAACACAATAAGAAATCATTACCAAAATCTATCATCTTGAACAACAAACATAAAGAAAAAGGAAAGCAATTTCAGGACCTGTTTGGATGGTTTTATAAAAAGTTAACATATAAGTTAAAAATCATAAATAGACAGTGTCCTATTTTTTGCCTTTTAACTTATTTTTAAACTTTCTTGGTCTAAAAATAAGTGTTTGAAAATACTTTATAACCTTTCCAAATATCTCTAAAACTAAAAACTATTTAAAAATAAAAAAACAACTAAATATAAGTTAATTCAATCGGACACCTCTACTTTTTCCTTTTAGCTTTCTGTTTTACCAAAATTGCACAAGACAATGACATCGAAAAATAAAATAAAAATACACATACATCATCATAGGACATTATCCAATAAGGAAAAATAAATAAAATTACAAGTGATTTTTTGGTTACATCAAGTCATCAACTATTGATATGCACAAAATCTTTAAAACCAAAAAAAGAAAGAAAAAAAACCTTAAGATTTTTCATTTATATAACAAAAAAATAAAAACAAAAATGTTTTTCTAGTAAAAAATAAATTTAAAGTCAACTTTGGGCTTGTTAATTCAAGGCGGGGGCCCAATCTATCATGAAAAACACGTTCCCCTTTCCTATAGCCCATGAAAAGTCTTTAATTTGCTTGCCGACTTCAAATTGTTACGGTTTTACTTCGAACCGGATTTACTAAACCGGCGGTCGAGCCGAGTCAGTTGACATCAAAGAGGCATCATCGCCTTTTGGCTCCAAGCATTTGAACGACGGCAATTTAACGGCGGTTCTCAAACTCCCTGAGGTGGAACCCTCGCCGGCTTCAGCTCCAACTCTGGGTGATTTCATTGATGAGCCTCTTGAAAAGAATGGTGGTGCCATGGTGAAAATCCACCGGTCCGATTTAGGTTCCGGTTCAGACCACTCCATCCTTTTGTTAGATCTAGAACCCCTGTTGCTTCCATCTCCGGTGCCGGTTCTATATCCTTTTCTGGAGCTTGTATCTCTTGGTAAGGTGCCTCCAAAGCTTTTAGCCCGGTTCAATAGTGCACGGTTCATTACCTCTTTCCGAACGCCCTCTGGTAATCTGAGAGTGTACCGGTCTAAATTCTCACCTGGTAGTACTAGTGAATGACCGGTTGAATGTGATCTGAATTTGCTGAATATCCTTGGCCTCATGGAAATTGATCTCGGTGGTTGAATCGGCACGTTGAAACTCAAGTTTCTCTTTACTCCTGATTTAACTGAACCGCCTTCTTCTTGCTTAGGAACCCGGTTCGGCACGTTGAAGCTCAAATTCCGCTTCACTGTCGATTTAACAGAACCTTCTTCTTGTTGCTGTACTTGTTCACTTTGTTCGTTGTCGCTCGCTATGTGAATTGAAACTTCATCGTTTTGCTGTTGCTGTTGCTGTTCAGTTCCCGGTTCATCTGGGATCAACTGAGGAACTTGAACCGGCGGTTCATCCGGTTGAGGGTTGAGATCAGCACGGCAAACAGGGCAAGTATCATGTGATTCCAACCAAGCATCAATACACTCGGGATGAAAAACGTGATCACACTTTGGAATTAAACGCAGCGTTTCATCGTCTTCAAATTCGTTCAAACAAACAGCACACTCCAAAGCTCCTTTACCAATTTGATGATCCTTCACTTCAGCATAAGTAAAAGTCGGAAAAGTCTCAATAACCGTTGCATCTAGTCCACGGGCCGCCGCAGCACGGCGGCGCGTGGATAGAGCTCGTCGGACGCTGCCGCTCATGCCAGAAGACTGAGTACAGTGTCGGATGTAAATAGAAAAGGCAGCCATGAAAAAAAGCGCAGCAATAAGAACAATTATGATAATTGCCAAAGGGGGACTGAGCCTTGCATATTGAAACTCGTTTCCAGTAGTTGGTGGCTGCGCCACTGATTTGTCAATTAAAGAAGAACATGTGAAGAGAAACAGAAAGAGAAGATAACAAAGAACAGGAGATTCTTGCTTTATCAAATTGCCCATATCTCATACTAATTATGGACTGGACCGGCGAAGTTAATATGTGTTGTGCTTTATAATTTTGAATATCAAAGAAAATGAAATGAACTGTTGTTCGATTCGTGGGGGTATTAAAATAAAAATGGTGGGTGGGTGGGGGTGGGGTGGAGGTGGATGGTGCAGAAGGATCCTACTTGGCAGAAAGAATTGAAAAAGGAAGCTTCATGAATAAATTGCTTAATTGGTATATTTGTTCTCTCTCGATTCAATTATTTGTCGTATTTTTCTTTTGTTAGGGTTTTTGCTTTAATTTTTTATTATATTTTGAGTTTTATTTTTTTCTTAAAAAAAATTCAAAGTATTATCATAAATTGCTTGAAGAAAAATATAATTCTTTTCCATATTTGGTTTATTCTCATATAAAAAAACAATAGCATCCACAATATAAAATTTTCAGAGTCTTGTTTATGGAGAGATTTTCTCCAAATATGTTTATGCTATTTTCAATATTAGCTTCGAATATGTAGGCAGCTTGGCCAAAATATTTTTTTAGTATGTTTTTTTGTATCTTATTATCAATCATATGATTTGTAATTGTAAGTTTCTTCATGACGTATAATCACTTTCAAACACAACACTTTTTAAATCCGTTTTAAAATAATGTTCATATTTAATTTTAATTTCACATGTTATATTTAAAATTATAAGATTAAAAGGCATTTTAGTACATTCAACCTATCGAATGAGTTAGTTAACTGATTTTGAATGACTTAAATTAAATTAATTAATAAATAAATTATTAAGTCGCTTAAATGTTACAACAACAATAACATACACACTATAATCTCATATAGTAGAGTTTGGAAAGAATAGAATATACACACACCTTATTTCTACATCAAAAGTTAAAAAAAAAACGATTTCGGGTAGACCCTTGACTCAAGAAAAAATAATCCTAAAAAAGTAACAAAAGAACACATATATTAGCTAGTAACAAACATTAGATAGAGATAGGACAATAACTACAACAAAATAAAGTAATAATCGAAGTACAAAACACAAAAGATACATAGTAATAGAAATCAAACGACGGATAATTGTCTTAGAAATACTACAACTACATACATGTTCTCCACAACCTCTTATCTAAAGTCATGTCATGTTAAATCATCTCCCCGAATGCTCCGTTGTTCTGCATCTACCTCTTTCTAACCATTCGTAGCCAACCTCTATAGTTCCAGATTGGGCATCCATAGTTTTTCTCTTTATATGTCTGAACCATCTCAATTTCGCTTTCCGCATCTTGTCCTTCACCAAAGAAATTTAATTTGTTTTTTTGAATACCCACACACTCATCGCAACATCTTTATTTGTGCAACTTTTAATTTCAGAACGTGAGAGTTCTTGATTGGCCAACAATGTACGCCATATAGCACAATTAATCTAGCTACTACTCTATAGTACTTGCTTTTAAGTTAGTAGCACCTTCTTATCGTACAAAACTCCAAATGTGAACCTCAATTTCATCCATGCTATACCAATTTGCTTAAGGGTTATTAAGGTTAAAATGAGTTATGCTAAAATATTGGTATAACTCAATTCACTCAAGTCTTACTACACTTTTATTATCTTATTACTTTTTTATGACTATATATAATACATCAAATAAAAAACAGGAAAAATTACGCGTTATATATAGTCATAAAAAATAGGGAAAATTACGTGTATAAGCAAACATATACTAGTTAATTAGTTAACATAGTTATAGTTTGCTTTAATTACAATTCACGACCTACTTTTAGCTATAGTTACGTGGCTTAGCTTTTTTAGTTTTGTACAATTCGGAGTTTGTATAATATAATTTGTGTAACTTTTGTATAAGTCAGAATTTGTATAATATAATTTGTGTAACTTTTGTATAAGTCAGAATTTGTATAATATAATTTGTATAGCATTTTACACTTCTGATGTTTGTAATTGTATATATTCGTTATTTCGAGTTTATACAAAAATAATTGAATTATGCAAAAGTACCCGCGAATTATACAAACGAGGCAGCTTAAACTATAGCTACAGCCGTAAATATGCAAACTATAGCTATAAAGCATAATAAAGTTTATTATTGTGGTTATTTGCCAAAGTTCCCCTAAAAAATATATATTTAAATAAAAATATCTTTTAACATAATTTATCATGTGTCAATTTAGCTAGATACTATCCCAATTTGTATGGACTAAAAAGAATTTAGATAATAAATAGAATATCAATAATATATATTATATTTTCCAAGAGTTATTTTGTTTCTTCCTTTAGAGCAAATGTCATGACTCATGACATCTAGAAACTACAAAACGTCACACCATATAAATTACTGCATGTTGTGTAATTTTACGCCACCAACTTTTTATGACCAGTCACATATCTCAGTATATATGATTTTGAATCAAAATTTTCCTTGTAAAACTAATTTAATTTAGGCCATATATTAAAGGAACCCTTATTCATAAATGGTGATCAATCGATTTCAAACATCTTAGTAAGAAATACTTCTAATCAACTGATAAGGATTATGAAATATAGTAAAATATTACCCTTAGACGTTTCTCTAAATTTGACTATTTGCTAAATTGTAATTATGTTCAAAGCAAATTATTAAGTATCGTGTCAGCTCACGTAGTCCACACGTTATTTGGAACAAACTTTAGATTAATTAGATCTACTTCATGAATTACGTAAGCAATTATAACAATTCTTAAGTTTATAAATTTGTCCAAGAAAAAGGAAGAAAAGCAAAAGCATCCTGGTGAGAAGTCTCTAGAATAATAATTATAATTCATGATATAAATTTAAGTGGCGTATAAGCTAAAGTCGTTGAAGAATATAGACTTAAGAATTGTACAATTGCCGCTATATATATTTTGGAATATAAACACGTTCAAATTTGGACTTTTCACTCATTATTTTTTGAATTCATAACTGCGATGGTCCACCATATAAAAATAACGTGTATGAATAAAATTAAAATGTGTTTATATATAATAGCTTTACTTGGAAACTTACAATACTCCCTACAATAAAATGGTATATCTATACGTCTTTATTAACGTTGTTTTCTGATCGAAAGGTTAAGAACTAACTATCGATACTTCGGACTATTCGGATACATACGTCATTAAATGGTTCGTGCTTATTTGTTGCGAGGAGCAACAAATAAATAAATTTAAAATGATTGTAAATTGACTGATTTATTCAAACACCCTTTAAAAGACGACATTAAATTACTTAAGACAAAATTGTTGGATATTAAAACCCAATTATCTGATAGTCATTACTTATACACCATGATATTCCTAGATATTATTCTCCAAGTTGGCTTAGGAACATATAAACGGACGAAACGTAACGATTCTTGTTTGACACTTTCATTTGTATAGTATACATTTTCAAAATGGATGTGATCTTAACACCGTCGCAAGTGAGATTTTTGGAATAAAAGGATTTAATGTCAGTTTCACCTTTTCGTCGTTGAGTGACAAATGGGAAATTTATAAAAATGGAAATAAAAGAAGATTTGATTCGAAATTCGGGATGCATATTTCCACCATGACATGTATTTCATGTCACTGCTCGTTGTCCTGCTTTTATTTGTCGTGACCAATGTCTTTCAAAATTTATAATTATCTTAAAATGCATGATCTTATTTAAAATTTTCACCCAATTAAGCGGATCAACATATATTTTCACATTTCTAATTGTAAAGGTAAATCTACTTCTTTTTTTTCATAAATAACATTGTATGCTTATTATTCCTTCTCATCCCAACAACGCTCCCCTCGAGCCCCACTTCTATCCTCTCACAACTCTTCAGCGATAGCTTAGATTATATATATATATATATATATACACACAAATACTTTTCAAATTATATTTTTAATTTGCTTACTTATCAAACAACAATTAATTAATTAAAAATTACTTGTTTTCTAGAAAATAATTTTCAAAGAGAACATTTTATTTGGAAAAAAATTTCCCTCAAACCAAACACCTTATCTTGATATGATAGTACATCAACATGAGAAAAACTTAGGTATATGTAGTCATATAGATAAGATAGGTGGTTGAATGGTCTATTCACATATGGGGAATAATTTGTCTCTAATGATATATACGCCGATCTGACAATAAGTAGCCGCCAACCTCAAGCAAAGTTTGGTTGCAAGTTGTGCGCTATATGTTGAACACAACAAAATATTTTATCGGTGCTTGATTATTTATATATAATTAAAAAAATTCTATGTATATTTATTAGATAATAAACCTTTTTCAGAATTTAAATCTTTTTTGGTGAAAATTTTGATTCCTACCGTCAAACACTAAATTAAAACCTTAAATCTAGCTTCTTTTTAAAATACTAAGAAGAAAATTAAGCAAAAACGGGTGACATGCAAATTATATCTAACTTTTGGTCTTCAAAACCAAAAGTCAATAGATTGCTTCATGGTTTATAGCGGAGGTAATGAATGAAAATATTCTCTTCTATAATATTAGTTTTCATGTTTCATATCTTTATAATAAAATTATATGAACTTTAATTAATATTTTAAAATCTATTTTTTCAAATTAATATGAAAAAAGTCATAATTTGTAGAATTTGTTGTATAATATCTAAATATATATATTTTATATACAAAATATTAAGTTGATTTAATTCAATTTTGACTTATAAATAAGTTCATCCGAAAAAAAAAACTATGAATAATTTGGGACAGGCTGAGTGTTATACTTTTCCAAGTCAACCACTAAAGTTATTGGAATCTCAACTAGATTTTCTAGAAAGTTGAATATGTTGACCTCCCTCTTTAGTATCTCTGCATTTAATTTAATTTTCTCAAATGGAAAATTAAAGTACATAATGAAGTTTGTTAAAATCAGATTTTTTTGCCGTAAATATCCAATATTAAGATCAATTTATTTTGGGTCCAATTTCAATCTTTGACCTTTCAACGCGTTTTTGACCAAAAGTTTTATCGAACAATTTTCTGCTTTCCACTCTTATATACTTGAGTGTTTTTTTCTTATACGGAGAAGTCAAATCTTTTTTTAAGTTTTCATGATGAAAATAATGTTGAATTTTCTAGTACACTAGAAGTACATCATTGCACTTTGAATAATTTGTTTATTTAGTATAACTTCATTCCGTTCGGATCTCTCTTTGGAGAGTATTTCTCCTCAGTCACGATCTCGATTTTGGGCGAAAAATAAATGCTACTATTATTCTTTTTCGACTTGAGAACCAAGGAAAGTTGTGAAAATAAAGAATATATTTGGTCATAATGTGCTTGAACATGATGTATTTTTATGGTAAATCTGCTGCGAAATAAATGTAAAAAGCCCAATACTGAATATAGCGACTGTGTACATTGGCCCAAGAAAAAAGAAGAAGGATTTTTCGAATATGGCCCCAAAGCTGTGAGTAGGAAGTGGGGGTGTTAAAAATCGAACCAAATTGCAAATCGAAAAAAATCCAACTAATGATTTGGTTTGATTTGGTTTGATATTGGAAAAAAAATTCAATTATACTTGGGTTGCTTTGGTTTTAACTAAAAAAAGTCAACCCGAAACCAACTATCCCGACATTATATATATAATTTTTAAAATTTATTTTATACATAAAAGTGTTTACTTTGGTATAATTTCTAAATATTACCTATAAGTTTTCATAACTTTTGTCTTTTAACATATTTTTTCAAGTTTTTTGAGTTTTAAGAAACACCTTAGATAATTATATTTTGGTTGGACTAAAGAAATATTTGGAGCGCAAGTTAATTATATGTTTGTATGAATACTACACTGAAAAAATCCAAAAAAATCCGAGGTTAATTAGTCGTGTTTGATTTTAAAATTTTAAAATTTGACACAAATGGTTTGGTTGGATGTTGAAAAATTCGAACCAACCTGAAAAAACTCGAGTTTTATTAGTTTGATTTAGTTTCTAAATTTAAAATTTTGACACAAATGAGTTGATTTGATATTTGAAAAACCCGAACCAACCAGGTAATATACACCCAGAAGTATGTTTTCATGCTTTATATGACAAAAGGATACATTTTTTTGTTGATGTTTGACTATTTCGGATTCGCATGCTAAGGGACTTAACTAGGGGAGGCACTCCCTACCAAAAAAAAATTCATACCTAAGGCTCGAATCTGAGACCTCTAATTAAAGAAGAAGGAACCCATCCACCGCACATTTGGAAAATGTTAAGGTCATCACTCATCACTTATCAGTGATTCATGTTTTGTGAAAATCTCTTATCATTTGTTTATTCTCAATTATTGCATTGTGAAACAACGAGTCAATCTGAAGTTTTTGTAAGAAGGGGAGCGGGCCGGATCGCTCCCTATTGGGCCTTTCTGGCTTACCCTTTTAATGGGCTGATCCAGCTAACATTATAAGCCCAACTACAATATTTACGTTTAGACTCACATTTGCTCGGGTAATTTACGCAAATGATCTATTTAGGATACTATTTAAATTTTGTTATTATTTTTATAAATTGGACAAACATATCCCATGGGATTGAGAAAAATACTAGGTTGTATTCTGAAGTCTTACAAAAGTTTAGACGATAGCTTAACATTTTTTCATAAGATTTTCAGTTAGCTCAAAAAAAATCTTTAGAATAAGGTCTAAAATGTTCATAAATTGCAAAAGAAATAAAAATAGCACTATATACTAAACAATTGTTCCCAAAAGACACAACCGATGAAAATTTCGGCATTTGCTTTTATCAATTGAAGCATACAATACAATTATTATTTCATTTTCTTTTCTATGGGATAATATAAGGTGTAAAAGTGAGTTAAAATCTCATATTGGTTGGGAAATACAATGGTTGTATGCTTATGGATTTAAAGGGTGTTTGAATTGACTTATTTTAGATAGTTATGGCTTTTCACTCTCTTTTAAAGGTGTATGGAAAAGACAGAAGTGCTTTAAAACATTTACGGCCAAAAAGATAACAAAAATAAGCTAAAAGTCATCGGTATGACCAACTTATGGATTGTTGTGCCGTAATTTTCTTAACCTTTAGAAAAATTACTTTTGAAATGTTCTAAGTATAAAACATTTTAAGAAAAATATTTAGAAAAGAGTCGGCACTTAATTTTTTAAAGAAATTAAGAAAACTTATAATTTTCAAAGATTTAAACAGAAAAAATCATTAGAAAATACCAAAGAGGGTTCGGGGTTCAATTTACACTTCAAGAAGGTTTAAGCATTCGAAGTGTCCGCTAACATGCGGTTGACCTGCGATTTGACTAAATATATTATTTGACTAGTTTTAAGAATATGATTTAACTAATAATTTACAAAATTCGATTTAACTTTGAGAAATTAGTTATATAAAGAAAAAAAAATTAATTTTTAAGAAAATGGGACCTTAATTGAAACATTTGAATTAGAGACAAGTAATTAGCATTTTAACAAAATTAGATTAGTTGATTTTTATTTGAATCATTTTATTTTATTTTTTGGTTAATCAAAATATGAAAGCTATTTTAAGCTAATAAAAAAAGTTGACTAAAGATTATAAATGAAAAATACGAGAGTTGATAGAATGAAATTTGTTAAAAAATAAAACAACACAAAGAAATGATTCGTCTTTTGGGGAATTCAACTAAGTTAACTAACAATTATAAAGTTAGAGTCAAACAACAAACAATAAATAATCACAATTAAATAATTAAAGAGTAAGGGAGAAATCGAATTCGGGCCCCTTTTAGGCCAATTTTGTTGCTGTTTTTGGGCTTAACCCAATTCCCGTTTTTGGTATACAGCTGATGTATATCAGTATATATCAGCGTGTGCATAGGCTCTTTTCATGTATCTCTTGCTTCCGGACACCTATATTTCGTCTCAGCCCTGTATTTTCATTTATTTATTTATTTTGAACCTGTATATCGATATTTTTCCACTTTATACAGTGTATATCGCTGTATACAGCAGGTGCACAGCCCCCTTTTTGGGCTTTCCGATCTTGAAACTTCAAATTACAGCCTTGTTTATGCTTCCGGGAACTTGTATTTCAGTCTCTTGCTGGCTGACTCGATGAACAAGGTATTGGGCCTTTATGGCCCAATAGGAAAATGCGAGGAGAAGAGATATGAGTCCGAGACGATTCGGGTGGTATCACATGCAACACAATGGCGAGAATTAGTAGTCAATAATAATGTCTCAAAATCAAAATACTAAATGATAATGATGATCAGCCAATGGCAACTCAACAAAAGCAACAAATAGCTAACAATAGCCATAAGCCAAGCAGAATACAAATAAATGGCCCCAAAAACTAAAATAAATAAAAAATTAAACCAGAATAAACAAACTCTTAAGCTTAGACCTAACATTTTCAACTTATTTTATTTATTCATTATTATTATTATTATATATTAAGCAAATTTGATAAGAGATTGGGACAAACTAGCTACAAATGAAATAAGTCTATGACTAAATGTTTAATTACGAGCCAGAGAGCATAAGATAGTTCCGAGGACAAACAAAACTCAAATCCTATAATATTCCACAAGAGTTAAGATCACAAAAATCCAAAATAACGGAATGGTGAACTAAGACATAAAAATCTAAAAAAAAAAAAAAAAAGGAAACCAAGCTCAAGAAAAACATACATTTAGCACTATAGTTGACTTGAAATTAGAAGCATAATTGACAGAACTTTCTGTTAACATATTAAGCATTTGGGGGTAATTATTTTATAACAACTTCTAAACATTCGCGAAAAAAAAAGAAACTTACTGATTTAAGGAAAAAGTGAATACATCGCTAAACTAAAGATTTTATTAAATCCGACTCAAACCATCATATTTCACCCTCCCAAGTAATCACACTTCATAAAGAACCAAGATAATTCCTACGTGATTAAGCCCATGAGGGAACAATTTCAATTTGTCTTGATAAATTATTACTCACAAAGATATATGACAGCAAGCAACAATACAACTAAAATCAAAACTAATCAAACCTAAAACCCAACTAATATTCTTGACATTCCAA